>JAODAL010055306.1:0-24057 GCA_025379985.1 Phyllomedusa bahiana
AGGTTTGACCAGCTTTTTAAATGGGGAATTTTCCCCCATTTAAGGTTTCGAGGAGGTAGATTTTGAAGACCCAGGGGGGCCACCGTGAGGGAGGGGTTTGGGGGAATTATTTTGGGGGCGGGGTGCTCTGGCCCCCCAGGGGTTCCGGGGGAACTAGAGAGGGCATACCCCTTGGGGTTCTTCTAAATTGGGGCCAAATTAAAGGGGAAGAAAAAAAAGCCGGGGGAAAAAGAACGACCCCGGGCTGCGAGGTTTCATCTTTACCCCGGTTTTAATAAAAAAGGTTTTGTAAACGGTTGAAGATCTCGTGGGATGGGGGACCCCCCTTCCAAAGAAAGTGCGGCCATTCATCTAGGGGCTAATTTTATGGCCAATAGTTGGGCCGTTTTCCCCTGATATGTCATTTCGTTCGCTGGGGTGAAAGGTCTTGGAAAAAGGAAGACCGCAAGGCAGTCCCCCAGAGGAGGACTTCTAAAGGAGGAAGCCGGGCACCTACTGGGGATTTTTGTCCACTTCTAGGAAAAAACAGACCCCTGGGGGTCCGGGCGGACAGAACAGGAGCCAAAAGCGAATGCTGCTTTAAACGACCCAAAGTCTTCTGGGCTTCTGGGGGGCCAGGTTTTTGGGGGGTTAGTTTTTATTTTTCCCAAAAGGGGCCACCCCCGGGGGCCACAAGCATGGAAAAACTGCGGGACAAACTGTCTGAAAATAGTTCGAAAACCCCAAAAAAAGCGCGGGGAATGGACTGGAGCCCAAAAGGGGCGAGGCCACTGCAAGACCGCTAAAGCTTAGGGGGAAAATCCATCTGGAGCCCTTGACCCCGGGACAAGTACCCAAAGGAAAGGGGCAACAAAAAGGTGCGTTAAAACAAAAATTTCCCCCTTTTGGGGCTTTAAAAACCTGGTGGCTACGGAGCCGTCTGAGCCCCCTGGCGGAGGACGGTGGCGATGATTTTCCAAATCCGGAGAGAAGATTAAAATTCCGATAGACAATAACCCAGACTAAGAAGGTCGGGGAAGATCTCTTTGACAAAAATTCGGGAAAACACCGCCGGAGCTTGCAGGGGGCCAAACAGCATGACGAGAAAATTTAAAAGTGGCCTTTGGGGTTTTAAAGGCCGTCTTCCATTTGTCCCCCTTTAAACGGATACAATTTTTTTTCAAAATTTTTATGCCCCAAGGGAAAATTACAATTTGGGAAAAATTTTTTTGCCCCCACGAAAGGCGACCCAAACGCTCCGGATCAGGGGCGGGGGGGTTTTAAAATTTTTTAGGGTGATTTTATTGAGCCCCCCCGAAAATCGATACAGGGCCGGGGAGTTAATCTTTCTTTTCGACAAAAATGGTCCAGCCATGTTACATAAATAGGGGTGGTTTAAATAAATTTTGGGTGCCCCTGCCACCCGACAGCACCCTATATACAGATAAGTGCCGTGAGTCCCCCAAAGTTTTAAAAAGTAAACATATAGGTGTGAAAAAAAAAAAATGGGCGGGTGGGGGGTTTAATTAGGTTGGGATCTTGTATGCCACCCTGAGAAGATGTGTTTTGGGGCCCTTTTAAAAAACTTTTGAGGGTTGTGAGTGTGCCGATTTTTCCGCGGGGTTAGCATGTTCCAGAGAATTAAACGCCGCTTTGGTAAAATCTTTGAAGGGGCCCTTTGGGGGTTTTGGGACGTTTTGAGGAATGTAATCTGATATCATCACAGAGCGGGGGGGCACGGGGTAGGGGGGGCCGGGGAAAAGGGGGAGGGGAGAGAGGAAAAGGGAAAGGGGGGGGCAGCACTTTTGGGGGAGTTTTAGGGGTTGAGAGTGAAAAATTTTATGTTTTTATCCTGTACTGAAGGGGAAAAACCAGTGCATGACTGAACAGGGTTAAAAGGCATCATTATAGCGGCGGAAAAAAAAGACAAGCCGGGCCCTGTGCATTAAAGGCAGACGGGAAAGGGGGGGAGATTTTTAACAGAGAGGGAACGATAAGCGGGGGTTTGAAAGGTACTCAAACGAAAATAAAATGACACAACAAGGGGGGGTTTTTGAGCGTTTCCACAGTGAAAAAAAGTACGGATTTTGGAGATGTTTGGGGGTTTGAAAGGTTTGGACAGGAAAAGGGCAAGGTATTGGATAAAAGGGGGGAAAGACAAAATTAAAATCAAAGTTTTAACCCCAAGACAGGGGGCCTTTTGCCTAGGATTTAAACCGGGTGGTGCCACACACTGAGACAGAAATAGCGGGGTGGGTTTTTTTGTTAAAAGATGGTGGAAAAAACAAGAAGTTGGGGTTTTATGAGGTTTATTTTTCAGATGGAGAAGGACATGATGTCAGAGCAGCGGACAGACAGTCCTGGTGTTTTTAGCGGGCCCGGAGTGATGTCCGGGAGGAGGTGTATAATTGAGTGTCTTTCAGCGTAAGATGGTTTTGGGAACCCAAAATTTTGCGATGGTTTGCCCCCCCCAAAATTTGGGGGATGTGTAGAATAAAAAAAGGAGAGGCCCCTAGAACCGATCCCTGGGGAACCCCAACAGCAAGAGGAAGAGGGGGAGGAGGTAAAACTGGAAAATGAGCACTGAAGGAGGGGTTTCAGAGGGGTGGGGAAAGAAAACCAAGTGAGAGCGGTGTCCCAGGGGCCCCAAGGGGTGCTGGGGAAATTGCGGGGAAAAGGGGTGGTGTTTCCAAAGTGTAAAAGGGTGCAGAGAGATCCAGGGGGAAGCAGCAACGAGTATTTGCCCCGAGATTTTAGCGTTGAGGAGATCATTAGAGACTTTAAAAATAGAGCAGTTTTTGGGGGGTGTAGGGTGCGAAAAACCGGATTGTAGAGGATGAGAAGAGAATTTTCAGAAGATTTGCGGAAAAAAGTGTGAGTAGAAACCCAAGCGTTCCAGGAGTTTAGAGATAAATGGGCAGATTAGAGATTTGGGGCGGGAGTTTGGGAGGGGAGGATGGGTCCAGAGAGGGTTTTTTAAGTTTAAAAGGGGTTTTTGATGGCATTTTTAAAAAGGAAGATGGAAAGATCCCCATTAAAAGAAAAGAGAGGGGTTGAAGATTGCAGTAAGGGGGGAGAGATAATAGCGGAGAAATGGACCCGCACAAGGTTTGGGGGGGGAAGGGGGCACTAAGGGAGGGGGTGGGGTGAAAAAACGAGGGAAGCCCCCGGGCACTTCTTCTTCTGTGTTGGGGCCCAAGAAACTGAGAGCAGACTAGGGACGTTTGGAGGGGACGGGATGGGTGTTTTCTTTAGGATTGGATGCAAAGTTTTTTGGGGGACGGGCTATTTTTTCTTTGAAGTGAGTGGCCCCGGTCTTTAGCACAGGGGGTCAGTGACCAGGGGCCTGAGTTTTGGGCTAGGGGGAGTGGGAAAAATGGGGCAAACATGCATTTTTGGTTTTTTGGGTAATGTGGAGTTAGGGGGGTGAAGTAATTTTTTTTGGGGGCAGTGGGAAAGGGGAGTGGGGAAGTTTCCCGAGTATTAAATTTATTTGTGGGAAAGTCGCCCGGAAAACTTTGACTTTTTCCCCCAGTCCCCTCAGAATTTTTTGGGGAAAAGCCCCTCCCGAAAGCGATAAAAGGCCCTGTGCCATGGGGTGCGGGGCGTCCCGAAATCTGGTGGTGCGGGTCTGAGTGGTGCCAATATGTTCCCCCGGGTGGTTGAGAGTTTCATTGTATTGCTTGACAGCCAGGGCAGGGGAGGGGTCGGAAAGGGGATTGGGGGGAATTGAGGACTGAATTTGGTTTTCTATGATTTTTTCATGGAAGGGGGAATGTTTTGCATTGGGGTGATTTGGGGAGGTGTTGCCCGAGAAGGGCCGAGAAAATTGGGTGATTTTGAAGGAGTAAGGTTTGTGAAAAGGAAACGGGATACGGGGGAATTAGTGGGGGTTAAAAAGTTTTAAGAGTGACAGCATTTAAAAACCCAAATTCCCAAAACATGTCCATCCTTGTGGGGGGAGAATTTTGTAAATTTTCAAAAGGCCCAAAGGGGGGTGTTTTTTAGCAAAAAAAACCGAAAGGCCGGGAAGAAGACAAGGGTTGTCAAAGGGGGGTGTTGAAATCCCCCCTTTATGAGTGTGGGTATTTCAGTGGGAAAAGGAAGTGAGGGGCCAGGTGAAAAAATGATCCAAAACTGGCGGCGTGAGCCGGGAGGGCTGTACCCCAACCACGATACGAGGGAAAATGGCCCAAAGAGGCTGAGGGTGTGGGCCTCAAAGGAGGGGAAAGGGAGAGAGGGTGCCCGGAGGGGGAAAGGAAACCCGTTTTAAGTTGAGTGTGGAGAAAAGAAATTAAAGGGCCCAAATTCCCCCACCCGGCCTGTTTAAAGGGCTGGGGGTTTTTGGGTGAAATGAAAGGCCCCCATAGGTGAGGGGCAGAAGGGAACGGGGTCGGATGGCTGGAGCCATGTTTCAGCGGGAGCTAGGAGATTAAGGAGTTAGAGAGGAAAAAGGTCATGAAAAGCAAATGAGTTTTTTACCAACAGATCGGGATTCCACAGAGCACATGTAAAAGTGGGAGGAAAAGACGTACAAGAATAAAACGGCCCCATGGACACATGGAGTATAAAAAAATTACAGGGTTTTGTTAATTAAAGGGTTTAAAAAAATTTATTTTATTAAATTTTTCAGATATAGGGTTTTGGTGATCTTGTGTTTAAAAAAAACAATTGGGTTTTAGTGTCACTGTGGGCCCTTTTTCCTTGTTTCCCTTTTTTTTGTTTTTATAGTACCAGAAAATGTGGGCTGGGAAATTAAAAATTTAAATTTGAAAATTTCCAAAGTCATCTTTATGGGGGTCTCCAGGCCCCCAGAGTGAACCCTGATCCTGGTCCCTCAAGAAAATGCAGACTACGTATGCTCGGTTTGTGGCTCTCAGTACTTAATCTTTTTAAAATAATCAGCCCGCTTTTGGGCACCACATTAAAAGGTCCCTTTCCCAAGGGAAAAAGGGCTGCCAAATTTAATTTCACTTCAGTGAATTTCAAAATGCGTTTTCCCATCTTGCAGGGGTGCATATGCTATCAACCTTTTTAAAAATTGGGAAAGCAAAAAGGCACGTTTTTAACTTTAAATTTTCCCAAATTTCCTTTGTTTAAAAGAAAAGGTTAGAAATTACAATTTTTTTGGGAAAAAGGGGCAGGGGAAACTTCATAAAAACACAGTTTGAAAATCCAAATGCAATTTTCCCAAGGGGAAGTCTCTTCAGGTGGGATCGGGTTGCCCCCCCCCCCTTTCATTCAATCAAGGCCCTAACGCCCAATACAGCTACCAACATGTCAGGATGTATGTGTGCTATGAAAGGGGAAAGAATTGTTAGCTAAAACTTCATCTATGTTGGGCTCATTGTCAGGGCCCAAATTCAAAATTTTTTTGAGCGCTTTAACATTGGGATCTCCAAAATTTTGAAAGTCCAAATGGAAACTGAAGTGTTGGGGTGAAGTTCTAGTTTTGGGGTTGCAGGAAAGTTTACAAGATATTTTGAATTCACTGAGAAAAATCTCCTCTAAAGTTAGTTGTTCAGGTCTGTAATCTCAAAACAGGAAATGTCAGCATGGAGACTAAGCATACATGAAAATTCCCCCGGGTTATGAAAAAGAAAAGGTTTTCCTTTTAAAAATTTTTTTCCTAAAGGGGTTGTCCTCCTCAAAAAGTGTTTAGAATATCTTTACTTATTATGTATATCATAGGAAGGAAATCACTCAATTTTCTAATATACATTTATTAAAAATTCTGTTCCTGTGCCTCTTTTATATAAAAAGAATAAAATTGTATATAGCCCACATTCTTGTCCACAGTTATGGCTGCTATCGAGTAAATATATAGACCTCCTGCATTAAGTTAGCAGCAGGGTTGTGAGACACAGGTGATATTTGAACAGGAATAAATATTACAGCAAGTTTTTTACTATGTGCAGTTACTTATATAATTGTTGTCTATACAGCGAATGTAATGTTGTTAATAAAGTTAACTGAGAAAAAGGACCGCTAACAGTAGTGTATGGAGGAGCAGAACTTCTCCAGTATTACTACATCCAGCTGCTTTTATCGTGTGACCATTACACAGGTCATGTGACCCTGGTATCCAGGTAACAGTAATGTATGGAGGAGTAGAACTTCTCCAATATTACCACCTCCAGCAGCCTCTTATCATGTGACCACCACACAGGCCATGTGACTCTGGTATCCAGGTAACAGTAGTGTATGGAGGAGCAGAACTTCTCCAGTATTACTACCTCCAGCAGCCTCTTATGTCTGTCAGTGTCTGAGGAGAATCAGTATTTATAATCACACAAAAAAGATATACACAAAACGAATTGAAAAACTTTTTTTAAACAAATTTTTTGAAAAAAGATGGAGGAATTCCAGTCTGCACTCTCATCTGTTACAATCCGTTGTTCAACCTAGGAGTTTGTTTTTTCAAAAAAATTTTTACATTTTTTTGTGCATATCTTGTTTTTTCTATGATTATAAATAAAGATTTGTTTGGTTACTTTCGGAGCACCTCTATGATGATTTTTTATGAATAGGAGGAATATATTTTCTCTAAACATATAGTGAGTTATTGGATATAATCCCCTTATGGTCTCCGTTGCTGGTGGTTATTTTGGAGAGGCAGGTGTCTGGTCCACTATATTGCATGGCACCCTTGATACTTGGGTGATAATGAATAATTATGTTGAGTCAGGGTCTTTGTTTATTTAATTCACTACGAGTGATTATGCTGAGTTGTGCCAAACAATGTCTCTATTTGATATAGTGTGCTCCTACTGATTGGAGAAGCAGGCTGGATTCACTGTATAGGACCTGGGGCTGCCAAGTAACATAACACGCCGGTGAGTTGTATAACCCTGGGTGCTTGTGCTTTGAAGCCTCAGTACAAGGTCTGCTAGCCGCTGAAGGATCAGGAGGTGTGTGCGTAGTAGAGAGCAGGTAACTAAGGATGCTGCCTGGTTATTGAGAGCATGGTGAGAGCATGCACAATAGGGATGAGGAGATGCCAATGCATGCGTTGTTAGATGGATCTTACCTGGAGTCCAAGCTACACTCACTCTGAATTCCAATAGAGGTTAGCAATAAGAAATCCGTGAAATCTACGGATATATTTACTAATATTTTATTCATGTCAGAATATGTTCGTCTGGGCAGACTTCCATCTGTTAAGGGCAACAACCGGCGAGGGTTAATAGGTCTGGCCTGGGACTACATCGTGGGAGAGGCGCTGCTCCTGAGCCAAGAGTGACAGCTCTGCAGCCTCTCTCAACAGAGGGTGTGTGTCTCAGGTCAATCGGAGGGCTTGGACGCTGCACCAATCAGCTGCGGGGGCGGTGTGCGTCCGGGCAGACCTTTTAAACCACCCTAGTTCCACCAGGCTTTGCCTGTCAAAGGTGTTCCCCTTGCTGTTTCGTGCGTTTCCCATTTGTTGTTGTTCTCCTGATTTCTGACCTCGCCCCGTTTTTTTACCTTGCTTGTTGCCTCCGATTTTGTACTGCACTCCTGACCATGTTTGGACCCCGGCTTGTTTCTGATCATCCGCTTGGCTTACGTTTCTTGGCTTCTACGTTCCTGCATGGTTACCGACCTGGACCAATTGACACTGGGTTTCCCCGACGGCCCTGCACTTAGCAGCATGGAGGCTGTCGTTTAGTTGGGGTCTGCCTCCTAGGGCAGCACGCCAAGTAGGCAGGGACAGGGGGCTGGGTGGCAATCAGGGCCCACTGCACTTCCTCTGACGTGTCAATTCAATTTTAGTCTGAATGTGCCCTGTTGTGGGTGTGTACGAATTTTATTGGCTTGGGGTAATAGATGTCCCTATTTTAAGACGTATTATTACACTATTTCTCATGCAGGATAAAGACCCTGTGGGATTGAAACGCCGCATGCTATTATGGGTGTTTCTTGTGGAGGAATTAAAGAAGCTCTTTTAATTCACTAACCTGCTGGATGCTGGTTCTTATTGAACATGTTTGGACACTTTTGGGCCTCTTGGATTCGGGGGCTAGAAACGGTGCATCCACATACAAAGGTAGTGCTGCTGTTTATTATTATTATACTGATATCCACAGGATATGTCATAAATGTTTCATAGATATGGTATTTTCCCCATTTTTATTTGTACCACGTCCACAGCTGATAGTATGACCACACATGTGTGGCTACCTTCTGTTCACTGTACATGAGATTTGAGTATAGCCAAGCACACTAAGGCTATGTTCACTTGATGTACTGCAGCACGTACATCGGGAGCTTGCGCTAATCCACGCGTACTCCCGTAATTTTGCCGTGCATCTCGCACGTATTAGAGCGCCGCAATTACCCTGTGTGAATGTAGCCTAAAACTCCCATAGAACTGAGCAGTGAGGTACACCTGCCTGGCCATGTCTCCATTTGCTATAGTCACAGCAAGAACAAGAATGGTAGGTAAAGGGATTTTTGAGGGTGCCAGAGGGGCAACCCACATGTTTTACACATCCTTGTGAATAGGCCCTAAGTATCTGAGATGGAAATACCCCTTTAAATAAATAAGTTTTGGTTTTACCTTAGTTATGTTGCAAGTTTCCAAAAATATGTTTTCTAAGTAATTATTAAAAAAAATCTATTCTTTGCTGCTGTAGTTTATAAATCTCTTTTGTTAATAATGACAACGATAAAACCTTTAATGGAACAACCGTCCACAGTGCTATAGCTGAATCAATGTAGTCTACAAAAGGAAGACGCACGTCAGCTTGTACAGCATGTTTCATGGTGATTGGTCAAATTTTTACTTTGAAAATAATGGAGCCAGTTAGAAACAACATCTGCAGATATGAGAATAATGTCTCTAATTTACATTCAAAGGGACAATATTTTCTGTTCATTCTACAGGATATCATTGAGACCAAACAATTAAAGCAGATGCCTCTTTCACACTTTTACCAAGTATAACAAAGCCATTTAATTGGAACTGTTCATGGTCTGCATCATGGGAATCTTTGTATAGATACATTTATTGCACCAATGTTCTGAACAGTTTGTTGCTGTCAGCATCTGTATTATACCAGAGCTGGAGCCAATTAAATCCCCACTCTACAGATAAAATCAGTTACTTTTGGCATAAAATGGTGTCACATAAAAGGATACTTTCAGCTGTTTCAAAATATAAAAAGAAATAATAATGAAATAATGATTGCAAAATAGAAACTCCTTACCTAGAAATGCAATGCAGAGTGACCCACATGCAAATCAAGAGTTATGGAACCAAGGGACTGCATGTATGTGGCGGGAACCAGAGGAAAAGTCACAACTCTCTTCCCTCCACTCTCCATCACCGGACAGAAGAATCTTCCCATTCCTCCTCTCCTTCCTACCTGTTTAAAAAAAAAACTTACTTAAATGACATTTTACTATGGGAATAGAGGAAAAACCTTCATAAGTTCATATTGCTCATTGAAAAGGAGGAAGGGTCTACTTAAAACCGAGGGACATAGTTAGAATTCATGAGGTTCTATAGCAACTGAGATTTGTCTCTAACACCTAATGACAGTGAAATAAAACAGCAGCATAAATACCGGTAGCAGTAATATATGGATTAAAGCACCAAATATCAAAGAACCCACATAGTGATAGATATAGGTAGCAGGAAGTCACCAACTTTTTATTCGTTGTATCTTGGTGGACCCTGTTAAATCTCCGGGCCCCATATTAGCTGCTATGGCTGTAGTTACACCCATGGCTGGAACAATCCCTCTGAATGAGTCGTATATTATTTGCAGGTCCTATAGACACCCTTTTTTGGGGGCCATAAAGGTCAGAATTAAATTCTTAGTAGTTAAAATAGGCATCTCACCTGGCTTTAGAACCAACTTTAGACTCTTTCACAATATACACAGTCCTTTTATTAAAAAAATGGAAAAAAAATTCAGTCCTCTTGGATAAAGGCATAGCTTAAAGCAGTCATAGGCAACTGTGGCTACATACAATATCTAAAATCAACCATGAGCTTATGAGCCTTGTTCTAGTGATCAATAATGGTCCTAGTAGTGGCACCCAGAGATCTACAGTGGAGTCTACAGTGCGGCTAGACATCAAGGAAAACAAGTTAAAAGCTTGTCTGCATAGCTAGAGGAACGATCCTAGTTCCAAAAAAGTTGATATACTGTGTAAAATGTAAAGAATGCAAGAATGCAGTTATCTGGCCATCTTTTATCCACAACAGACCATAAAGCACACACATCAGAAGCTGAAAGATAGACTTTTTTCCATCTCATTTGAAAATTAACTCATTTACAAATTAAAGGGTTTGTCTCACCATACTGTTTTACAGAGCCACAGCCAGCATTAAGCACACACTTCCTGGTTTGGCTGTGGGTGGTTCTATAGCAGTGATTGGCATATCAGCTTTGCTATTCCTAGCTGAACTTGTTACAGGGACATTGCTAATAGAAGAGTGCAAACAGTAGTGCAGAAGGCTACAGAGCTCTAGAGGGTTAAAGTTTGCCAGTAGCATAGATAAACAAGCCCCTGTGCTGGGGATAACACTCAGCAGGGAATGCCCTCACCATGGTTAGACAGGGCTGCTGTAGCAATGAGAGCAGAGAGAGGGAAGGTTGTGTAAACAAGGAAAATATAATAACTGTTTTATGTCTGAAATCAAGCAAAATTAGAATAGCAATGTATTTGGTAATAATCTGTATTTACTTTTCCCTAAATGTTTAAAGCTAATCATTGTACTGAGAAACCCCCTTTAATGAATGCAATACATCTCAAAAAAGTTTGGACAGGGTTATCAAAAGACTAAAAAAGTAAGTGGTAATAATGAGGGTCAATTTTCAAGTAAGACATATGACTTTGTATAAAAAGAGCACGCTAGACATGCAGAGCCTCTCAGAAGCAAAGATGGTCAGAGGTTCACCAACCTATGAAAAACTTCCCACTGGTGGCACTGCATTAAAAATAGACAATCAGCCACTGCAAATCATTGCATTGGCTTATAAATATTTCCAGTACTTATTGTCTTTGAACATATTTTGCCATGCAGTTCCCAAATCCAACTTTAAAGGGGATTTATCACTCCCAGCTGGGTGTTTTTTTAAATGAAGGGGGATGACATCATCCCCCCCTTCACTGTTTATGCTCGCTCCCGAGTCACTGTGTTTGTCTGAGATCAGTGGGAGGGGATAGCACATCCCTGCTCTACCCCCCCCCCCCCCCTGTCTGAGTGCACATGTCAGTGTCATTCCTCTCCCTATGCAGTTTTGTTTTGTAAGAGCTGTATGTTTACATATCACAGCCCTGCATTCAGTCTAGACAATCTTCTATGAACTCAGAGCACTGATCTCTTCTCCTCTCACAGCTTGTTACAGTTGTATCCAGTGTAGCCAGTCCTATATGAACACCTCCAGAGAACAGATCTGTCCTCCTCACAGCTGGAGGTTTGTTACAGTTGAATCCAGTCTAGACAGTTTTCTATGTACTCTATGTACTCAGAGCACTGATCTCTTCTCCTCTCTCAGCTGGAGGTTTGTTATAGTTGAATCCAGTCTTCTATGAACTCATCCAGAGCAGCACAGATCTGTCTCCTTTCTATGTTTACACAAAGCAGCATTAGGCACCGAGCACAATTCTGCTGTTTTATGATTGTAGAAGCAGCTGCAGTGTTACTGTGCAGGAGCTGGCTGTGCAGAGTGAAATGTTGCCGGCACCTTATTCTGAGTGAGAGAGGCAGGAATGCACGCTCCCGTGAATACGACTGGGGGGCAGACAGAATGTAAATTAGTAGAGCTGTCAGCCAATGAAATGAAAGGAGGAGGAATCTGACCGACACTGGGGAACAGTGTTTACACAAAACGAAGATAAGGAAGACTGTGAAAACAAGACAGCTTTGCAAATGACACTTTGCAAAGATGCTTGTTTTCACTGTCCCCGTATTCTGAAGACCATTTAATGTAATGATACAACCCCTTTAAATTCTCTCATGCAAACTAAAAGCCATATATCCACACAATCCAGAACCAGTGCAGTCTTCTCTGTGCCAAAACTCATTTAAATGGATTGAGGCAAAATTGAAAACTATTGCTTGGTCAGGGGAATTAAAATGTGATATTCTCTGTGGAAACCACGGATGCCATGTCCTGCAGACTGAAGAGGAGAAGTGCCATCCAGCTTGTTAACAAGTGCACCATTGTATTAATGCCTATGGCGTGGGCAGATTGTACACCTTGAAAGGCATGATAGGGATTAGATAGCAGAGAAATGTCAGCTCTTCTGTATGTATCACTGCTTCAGCCATTTTGTCAGCTTATTAAAGTTTTCAGTCTGAGAACAATCATCTGTTCTTTTGCAAGCTTGAAACTCATGGTCAGATATGAAGGAACTTTTCAGGATGTCCTTGGCTATATTTTAAGGAAAAGATATGATTGCTTGAACGGTTTGACTGCAATGGTGGGGGATAAGAGGAAATTTGCCAATGTGACATGTTTAAATTTGTATGCTTTGCTTTCTTTTAAACATTCTGAGTATTCTGATCACAGCTCTTTGAGTCCTGTTGTCATTTTACTCTCTATATCTGGATCTAGGAAATAGCATTTTTAATTTGAAATACCATAACATTTTCATAAAAGGCAGTTTGCCTTATCAGGCACTATTAATGTTGAGTAGTATGTTGGTTTTAGAATTACTTTTGATCTCATCACAATGACTCTTTCACAGATGGCCCTGTATATGTCACCAAAATGATGAACCACAAACACTACCGGTCAAAGGTTTAAGAACACCTACATTTTCCCAGTAATCTTTTGCATCAACGTACAGTAGTTCTACAGGAAATAACGAGAAATGGTTTGAAGTTAAAACATAAAAACAATATGAAGTTTTAACCTCGAACGTAACAATAGTTGAATTTTTTTGGTTTCAAACAAAGGCCTTTTTCAGGAAAGACATCAAGGACAGCTGCTCTGCAGCACAAAAGCAAATGGTTTAAAATTGAATGCAAATAATAATAATAATCTTTATATAGCGCCAACATATTCCGCAGCACTTTACAATATAGAGGGAATAAGCACAGACAAACCAGACATTACATTATAAAAAAGCTACATACAAATCAGACACGCGGTGTGAGAGCCCTACTCGCAAGAGCTTACAATCTATTGGGGTGTATGGGTGAAACAAAGGGTTACAAGTCCCTTAGTTTACAATGGTCCAGCCATGTTACATAAATATGGGTAGTTTACAAAAAGTGGTGAACCTGCCATCCAACCATACATCTATATACAGATAAGTGCCTGTGGGTGCCAAAGTTTGAAGGATGATGAAGGTGTGAAAGAATTTGGGGGGTTAACAATTAGGGATCTTGATAGGCTTGTCTAAGAATATATGTTTTCAGAGCACCCTTTAAACTGCGAGGGTTCTGAGTGTGCCTGATCACATGGGGTAACATGTTACCAGAAATTGGTGCAATACTGCGAAATCTTGTAGAAAGGCATGGGAGGTTCGAATGAGTAAATTTGTAATCTTAGATCGTAGCAAGGGGAGAGCCCGGAGGTGGTTTAGACAGAGATTGGTGAGGAGATTTAGGGGGTGCACCATGTGGAAAAGCTTTATAGGCGGGAGTGATTTAGTTTATGTTGTTTCTGTAACTGAATAGCAGCCATGTGCAGAGACGACACAGGGTAGAGGCATCAGTATAGCGGCGGGAAAAAGAAAGACAACCCTGGCTGCTCCCATTCAGGACAGATTGGAGAGGGGAGAGTTTACAGAAGGGAGAACCGAAAAGCGGGGAGTACAGAAAGTCAAGAGGGAGAAAGAATAAGAGCAGCAATGAGAGTTTGGGCTGTTTCCACAGTGAGAAAAGGACGATTCTGGAGATGTTCTTGAGGTGCAGGGACAGGATCGGGCAAGGGATTGGATATATGGGGTGAAGGATAGATCCGAGTCTAGTATAACCCCCAAGACGCGGGGCTGCTGCCTAGGAGAAATGGTGGGCCACACTCACAGGAATAGAAAGGCGGGTGGTGGTTAGTAGAGGGTGGATGACTAGAAGTTCAGTTTTAGTGAGGTTTAGTTTAAGATACGGGGAGGACTGATGTTGAAAACAGCGGACAGCCCAGTCACTGGTGTTTTGTAGCAGGGAAGGATGTGATTTTCGGGAGGAAGGTGTATGTTGAGTGTCACAGCGTAGGGGATGGTACTGGAAGCCGAATCTGCTGATGTTTTGTACCAATGGGGGCTGTGTACAATGAAAAGAGGAGAGGACCAAAAACGGACCCCTGTGGAACCCCCAACAGCAAGAGGAAGGGGAGAGGAGGTAAAACCCGGAAAATGAGACACTAAAGGAGCGGTCAGAGAGGTGGGAAAAGAAACCAAGAGAGAGCGGTTTTCCTGGATACCGATGGCGCGGGAGCATGTTGAGGAGGAGGTGGTGATCAACAGTGTCAAATCTGCAGAGAGATCCAAAAGAATCAGCAATGAGTAGTTACCCTGAGATTTTGCTGTTAGGAGGTCATGGGGACTTTTGCTAAAGCAGTTTCGGGGCGTGTAGGGTGCGGGAAACCTGATTGCAGAGGTCAAGAAGAGAGTTAGCGGGAGAGATAGGGGATTAGGCGAGAGTAGACCAAGCGTTCCAGGAGGTTAGAGATAAAGGGGCAGGTTAGAGACTGGTCGGTAGTTAGTAGCAAGGAGGGGGTCAGAGGGGGCTTTTTTCAGTAAGGGGGTTATAAATAGCGTTTTAAAGGTGGAGGAGAGAGAGAGAGGTACAGAATTGAGTGAGGTGAGAAGAGGACAGCTGGAGAGATAAAAACTGGACAAGGTGGGGGGGAAGGGGGTCACTAAGCAGGTGGTGGGGTGCAGACAGCAAAGCCTGGACACTTCTTTCTGATGTCGGGTTCAAAGGCTGAAAAGCAGATTAAGGAACGTGCGTGGAGGGACAGGATGGATTCTGCTTGGTGTTTTTTGAAAAAGATTCACCCCCGGGAAATACTGTCAATTTTTGTCTTTGAAGTGAGTGGCCAGGTCTTAAAGCACAGAGGTCATTGACCGGGGTCTGAGGGTTAGGCCTGAGGATGGGAGTGGAAAGTGTAAAACAGACGTTTAGGGTTGTTGTGTAATTTTGGAGATGAGGGAGGGGAGGGATTTGTTTGGCACAGGGGAAGCGCAGTGTGGTAAGTCCTGAGCATGAATTTATAGTTTGGGGAAAGTTGCAGGTAGCTTTGAATTTCTCCCAGAAAGCTCAGCACACTGGAACAAACGCTGGATAGAAAACGAGTCTGTGGTGTGGCCAAGCTGCGGGCGTTGGGCTCTGGTGGTGCGGGTGTGTGAGTGGTGCCAATATGTCCAGGGTGGTTGTGAGAGTTTCATTGTAAAGTTTGACGGCCAGGTCAGGACAGGGAAGGAGGAGATTAGGGGCAGTGAGGACTGTATAAAGTCAATAAGTTCCTCAGTGTTTATTGAGCGGAGATTATCGGAAAGGGGGATGGGTAGGTGTGTCCAGAGAAGGCTGAGAGTTAGCAAAAATTAAAGGAAATAAGGTTGTGAACAGAGAGAGCCAAAGGAGAGTTGTAGATTAGAAATAGAGCAGTGGCGACAGGAAGACCAGAAACAAGAGAGTTCCCATCCTTGTGAGTTGGAGAGTCTATAAGTTGCGAGAAGGCCAAGGAAGAGGTTAGTGAAAGAAGACAAGAGGCAGAAGGAGACATAAGGGTTGTCAATGGGGGTGTTAAATCACCATGATGAGTGTGGGTATTTCAGAGAGAGGAAGTTGGGAGCCAGGGCAGCAAAATGATCCAGAAACTGTCGGGGTGAGCCGGGGGGGGTCTGTACACAACCGCGGGCCCGAGAGAAAATGGCCGGAAGTATCTGAGGTATGGACCTCAAAGGAGGGGAAAGTGAGGGAGGGTGCAGGGGGAATGACCTGGCAGGTGCAGTGTGGAGAGAGAAGTAAGCCAACTCCTCCACCCGGTCTGTTTTTCAGGGCTGGGGGTGGGGTGAAGTGTAGGCCGCCCTAGGCGAGAGTGGCGAGGGGAAGCAGTGTCTGATTGCTGGAGCCAAGTTTCTTTTTGAGAGCTAGGAGATTGAGGGCGTTAGAAAGGAACAGGTCAAGGACAGCAGTGAGTTTAAATTTCCGACGGATCGGGCATTCCACAAAGCACATTTAAAGGAACAGGAAAAGACGTACAGCGAATAGCAAAGCAGGTTAGTAGGGGTTTCTGTGGGAGGAAAAGGAGGAGGTGGGATAAGAGGGAAAGGAAGGGGACCGGGTTGGGAAAATGTCCCCTGCAGCGGAAGCAGGAGAATGGAAAAGTGAACGCAGATGGTTCCAGTGAGAAATAGATCGGAGTTTGTGCTGCACCATGAAAAAAGGGTGGTTTGGGGTAGTTTAAAGTGAGTAAGTAGTTTTATGGGATGCGTGCATGGGAGAGGGAAAGGGGAGAGAAGCTAATGTAGACAGATTGCTTGAGGCAGGGCTGGGCGTAGGACAGGGGGTAAAAGGCAGCAAGATAGATACTATAGTAAGCATGGTGACTAAGCTGTAGGTTTGTAAACTTAAATTTCTTACAATATGTTTCTGCCCCTTCTGCCCCACTTGGTCAAAATATCATCAATATCATTCAAAAATGCTGTTCATTAATAAATGCTGGCAGACCAAGAGTCTTGCAGACCAGCAAGGCACCAATAATAGTGTCTATTGATTAGATCACTGCTTTCAGGGACAGAAATGGGTTTTGGGGGTTTTAAGGATAGCAGAAAGGAAAAGTTCCAAAGGGCCTTTTTTTAAAAAATTGAAAAACCCTCCTAATTTTTGGGAAAAAAAAGTGGGGTTTAATTTTTTTCCAAAATTTCCATAATAAAAACACAATTTAAAAGGGGGAAAGAATTTTAACCCGCAGTTTAGGAGGGGGATGGTGGGGTTTAGTTTGGTTGAAATCCCCTAGAAAAAGCCCAAAAACAGGGGGAAATTTTTTTAAAAATACACCCGCGTTAGGGGGGAAGGGTGAGGGTTTTTAGTTTGCCTTTTTAATTTCCCCTAGTTGCCAAAATTTTGAAAATGGAAAAGCAGGAGGGTTAAAGGGGGCCCGGGGCGAATTTGCGGCCCCCGGCAAAAAATTTTCATGGAACGCCCGTTTTTTGTGTGCCCGCCCCTTTTAAAAAAAAACCAAACCCCTCCGCCTAACTACTTAAAAAGGCTTTGGAAAAAAAGCCGGTAAGGATGCCCTTATTTGCAGGTAGTAGGCCCCCCCCCAACCGGGAGTGCCCTTTAAAGGAGGGAGATGCCCCCCTTTTAGCAAGATAGGGTCCCCCCTGGGAGTTTGGTAGATGCCCCCCCTTTTTTAGCCAAGGGGAGTTTTCCCCTTTTTTGCCAGGGAGGCCCCCTTTAAAAGTCAGGTAAATTTGGCCCCCTTTAATAGTCGGTTTTTTTATGCCCCTTTATTTGTCAGGTGGTTAAATGCCCCCCTTTTGTAAACCAGCCCGGGGCGTTGCCCCCTTTTGTAGCCAGCCAGGTAGTTGGCCCCCTGTTGTAGCCCGCCAGTTTGTTGCCCCCCTTGTAGCCAGCCCGGTATTGCCCCCATTTTCAGCCAGCCAGGTAGTTGCCCCCCCTTGTAAACCTGCAAGGGATTTTTCCCCCCTTGTGCCCGCCGGGGTTTCCCCCAAAAATAGGGCCCCCAGGTTTTGCCCCCCTTTATTGCCGCCGGGGGAGTTGCCCCCCTTGTTAAACCAGCCGGTAGTTGCCCATTGTAGCCCTTAAGGAAAAGGTTTTTTTTCCCCCCTTTTTTTGCCATTTTAGGTAGTTGCCCCCGTTTTTTGCCAGTTAAAGGGGGCCCCCCCCCCCCTTTTTTAGCCCGCCCGGTTTGGCCCCCCCTTGTAAACCCCGCCCGGTAGTTTTTCCCCCATTTTGGGGCAGCCAGGTAGCCCCCCCCATTTTTAGCCAGGCAGAGCCCCCCCCTTGTTCAAAAAAAATAAAATAATAAAATTCCCCTTTTCTGACCCGGTCCTGCAGCTCCGGGGCCGGGGCCCGCCCCATTTCCTCAGCACGCAGGGGAATTTAGGGAGGCCCGCCCAGTTATTTCCCCCTGAGCCTGGGTTATGTTTTACGCGCGCACAAAACGGCGGGAATACAGGGGGGAGGGGGGAGCGCTTTTCCCTTTCCCGCCTTTCCCCCCCGCACAAATGAGACCCCCTGGGGGTGAGGGGGAAACCCCCGCCCCCCCTTCCCCGCCCGTGGGAACGGAAGGCCGGGCCCGGAGGAGCCAAACCCGCCTACTCCGGGGGGGGGCCTGCGGCCCCTTTAAAGGGCCCCGCGCCTTTTTGGCGGGGGGGAGAAAATGCCAAAATCCCCGGGGGGGGGCGGGGGGGGGGGGGAAACCCAAAATTGGGGAAAAACCCCGCCCAAAAAAGGGGAGAGTTTGGGGAAGTATTGGGGGCATACCATGGGAAAAACAAATACGGGAAATTTTAAAAATTTTACAAAGCAGTTGGGGGAGATGGTGGGGTTGTTGTAGGGTTTACATACCCTTAAAAAAACACAATACGGAAATTGGGGGTTTACCCCAAACCCGTTAGGGGGGGATGGTGGGGGGGCTGTTTGTAGCTTGACATACCATAGGAAAAAAAACAAAACGGGAGATGAAAAAATTTTCACAGCAGTTAGGGGAGTTTGGGGGGGGCTTGTTTGTGGGTTGGGCTACCATGAAAAACAATACAGGGAAATAAAAAAATTTTCACAGAGGTTTTTTTTAGGAAGGGGTGGAGGGGAGGGGGCAGTAACTTTTAAAAATTTCGAAAAAAAACAAAAAAAAAATTTTTTTGGGGGAAAAAAAAAATACACAGAGGGTTTTGGAGGAGATGGGGGGGGGTTGTTGTTTGCTTGAATACCCTTAGAAAAAAAACAATCGGTTAAAAGGGAATTTAAACAGCAAATTAGGAGGAGATTGGGGGGAGGGTTTTTTTAGGGGAAACTTTTTACATACCATTGAAAACACCAAAACAGGGAAAAGAAAAATAACACTGGGGTTAGGGGGGGAAAAGGGTGAGGGGGTTTTTTGCAGTTTTAATACCATAGAAAATCGCAAACGGGAAATGAAAATTTACAAGCGTTTGGAAAGGGAGGGGGAAGGGGTTTTTAGGGAGCTTGGGCATTTCCATAGAAAATCATACAGGGGGAAAAGAAATATACAAAGCAGTTAGGAGGAGATGGTGAGGGTTTTTTAAATAGCTTTGACATACCAAAAGAAACCCCCAATTCAGGGAAATGAAAATTTTCCCCAGCAGTTTTGGGGGGGGAGTTTGGGGAGGGTTTTTAGTAGCTTGAAAATTCCATGAAAACGCAAAAAAAAGGAAAAAGAAAAATACCCCAAACAGTTAGGGGGGAGGGGTGGTGAGGGTTTTTAAGTTGCTTGGGCTACCAAGAAAAAACCCAAAACAGGGAAAAGAAATTTTACCCCAGCGTTTTTGGGGGGGAGATGGTGAGGGTTTTTTGTAGCTTTTTCATACCATAGAAAAACCTTTAAAGGGGAAAGAAATATACAAAAAACAGTTAAAGGAAAAGGGGGATGGTGAGGGCTGTAGTAAACTTTTACATACCATTTGAAAACCCAAAAAGGGAAATGAAATATACGCAGTTAGGAGGAGATTTTGGGGAGGGTTGTTTGTTGCTTGAATTTCCCTAGAAAACCCCCAAAAACGGGGAAAAAAAATATACACAGCCCGTTAGGAGGGGGGATGGTGAGGGTTTTTTAGTAGCCCTTTACTTTCCCTAGAAAAAAACAAACAGGGAAATGAAATTTTTCAAAGCAGTTAGGAGGAGATTTGGGGGGGGTTGTTTGTTGCTTGAAAATACCCTAGAAAACCAATCGGGAAAAGGGAAATATAACCGGCGTTAGGAGGAGATGGTGAGGGTTTGTTGTCTTGAATACCCGTGGAAAAAAGAAACAAAGGATAAGGTGGGAGCAGAGGGCCCAATTTCCAAATCTTTTTTACAATTCCCGGGAAAATTATAAAATCATTCAAAAATTTTCTGGGCAATTAAAAATGCTGGAAATTAATAAAAGGCGCAGACCAAACTATTTACTACCGGGGGTTTTTTAACATTTGGGAGATTACCCTTTTAAAACCCCCTGATTCTAAAAAACCGTTTGGGTTAGACTGGTTTTTAACACCCCCTTTGGGCAAGTTCCGGGCCGTTTTGCTCTTTTGTACAGAGCACATTTTATCCTTTTTGGCCAAAAAAAGGAAATTGACAAAAAAAGACAGATAGCAAATTTAAAAATTTAGAAGTTTCAGCTCTGTGTACAGAGGGAAAATTTCCCAAATTTCTACAATTTTCCCATACCCAAAGGGCACGTAGAAAAATGGAGGAAAATTTGGGAAAGGAAAAAATTGGCAGATTTTAAAGGCCATACCCAAAAAAAAATGACAAGATTTTGAAAGTCAAAATTTACCCCATTGGCGCCTTTAAAGCTTTAAATGTGCTAGCCCCAATTTTTTTGTAGCAAAAAAAGGAAAAAAAGTTTCCCAAATTTAAATGGTAAGAGAAAAATTTGTACCTACAGGTTTGGGCAGGTTGAGTTCAGTTAGGGAAAACCAACGCCTTTAAAAATTTCAAAAACACCCAAAAAAAAAACAAAAAAAAAAACAAAAGTAGACATCTTAAGTGGCCCAATTTTGGGGAGGAAATTTCCTTTTGGAAATAAATAAAAAAGAAAAAAAAACAATGTGAATAAAGGGATTTAAGGAGTCAAAAATAACAATATTTTTCTTTATTTATTTGTGTAGTTTGGGGACCCTTCATCTTTGCAAAAAGGGTCCGTGTTTAAAATTGGGAATGTTTTGGCTTTGCTTATCCCTTATATTTGTGCATCGGGAAGTTAAAAACGAATTTTTTTTTATGCATGTTTTTTATAAATTTTATTGTCTGTATGTTTTGTTCCTGATGAACCCCTTTTTACCTGTGGGGGAAACGCCCTGGAAAAAGGGAAAAAGGGGTTTGTTTTTTTTTGAATATATGTTTTTTTGGGGGACTTTCATATTTAAAAGGGTATTCTTTTGGTATTTGTTATTGTTTTGTGGTTTTTGGGGATTGTTGGTCCAGGTGTTTTGTGTAGTATTTCCCCTTGCCCAAATTTATTGTTTTTAAATTTTTTGTTTGGGCATTTTGTTATTATTTTGCGATTAAATTTTTTTGTATCCGTTTTTTATTTTTCTTTTTAATATTTTTCAAGGGGTAAAATTTTTAGGGGGGTAATTTGGGGAAGTTCCAGTTGGGGACGCCCTTTTTTGCGTGGGGGTGCTCCTGTTTTTTTTTCATTTTTAGTGTTGAGCGATTATTATCGCAAAGTTTTAAATTGGGACGGTATTTAAATTTTATTGGTATTTTTGAAAACAAGGGAATTAAAATTTTGGGGAAAATCTGTGATAATTTTTTAATATTTGCGCCCTTTTTTGGGCTTCCCGTCATTTTTTTCGGGCCAAGCAAAAACGCTTATAGAATAGAGGGGTTGGATGTGTGTGCGAGTTTCCCCTGTGGGGGGGGGTTTTTTGGGTTTGTTTTGGGTTTCGTTTTGGGTGGAAAAATCAAAATGCCTGTTTTACATTTGAACAGCCCCTTCCTTTTTATGATCGTGTGTGTCAGTATCTTTTAAAAAAGGGAGGAGTGCGCTCCCGTTTTTTTTGGTAAATTTCAAAAGCTCCAAACGAAATTATTTATTTGTTCACAGAGAAAGCTTCTACTTTTAGTGTGATCCCTTCCAATAAAATCAGTTAGATTTAGAGATTTTAAGATTTTATGTTGTTAGGGAGAATTTTAAAGGGAGCATTACGCTGTAAAATCCAGGGGGAAAACGGGCGGTGGGGGGGGGGGGGGGGGCCCCTGGGCGAAAACAGACCCAAACTCCCTTTTAAAAATATGGATATTGGGGCACCCCGACTTCGTGTAGGATTGTTGCAATAGCCCTTTTTTTTATTAAACCCGTTTTTTTGTTGAAAATTACTTGGATTTGGGCAGCCTGAACTTAATTTTTGGATAAAGGATTTTTCTTTGTAAAATGCCCGGGTCTATTTGTTAGGTGGGAAAAATTTCCCCTTTTATTTTCAGTATACATTTCAGATAGGTGTTTTTTTCAATTTTTTCCCAAGGGCCAGCTTTGTTTTGAGCCACCTTGCAGTTAAATTTGATCCAAACCCCAAATTTTTTAGGGCCCCCCAGGGAATTTTATTTGGGGCCAAAAAAAACCTTTTTTTATCCGTTTTACATTTCGATAGTTTTTTTTTTCACTTTTGGGGCCCCGGGGCCCGCTTTGTTGATTTGAGCCCCCTTTCAAGGGTTTAAAATTTTAATCCAGCAATTTTTTTGTCACCAAAAGGTGAAATTTATAGGTTTCCAAAAATTTCCCTTTTTTTTATCCGTATACATTTCGATACGTGTTTTTTTTTTTACTTTGGGGCGGCCAGCTTTGGGTTTATAGGCACCCTTTGGGTAAAAATTTTTAAAAACAGCCAAATTTTTTTTCGTCACCCCAAAATGAATTTTATTGGTGCCCAAAAAAACCCCTTTTTTTATTTCCGGGAAATTTTTTTGATACCGTTTTTTTTTCACTTTTCCCCAGGCCCGCTTTGTTGATAGAGCCCCTTGAGTTAAATTTCAAAAAGCAATTTTTTTTTGATTTGGGGATTTGGGGAATAGCTGTGATTTGCCCGTTTTTTAAAAAGAGACTTTCCCCAAAACTCTTCCATACCTCTAAAATTCTTATCTTTTGAACATGGGCGAAAGCAGGGGGAAGCGAGCAAAGAGGGGGGTAGGGACTGGAGGTAGAGGTACGAAGAAGGTGCTCTTCCAGTGCTGGCGAAAACCCCGCATGCCAGGGTCGTGGGGTTGCAGGACGTAGGTGTCATCGGGGTCAGGGCTCTGTAAATTCGTAAAAAACAGCGTCCCCAATTGTTCTTCAGTGGTTAAATTGAACCCTGCTACAGCAGTTTTAAACCTCCTCGTCCTCCCAGTCATGGCCACAAAATGTCGTCATTTTCAGCATTTTCTCATCCCTTTCCCAACATGAAGCGAAGGCAGCCCAAAATGTAATGGTACCACCCTGGGATAACCCATTTCTGAAACCTTTTTGATGACAAAAGGGGGGTTGGGGTCAGAAGGCATTTAAGATCAAAGAGGCCCAAAGAGGATGTTTTTCTTGCTCTGATGCCAGTTACTGATGCCATCAGAGGGGAGAAGGAAGCCGGTAAAATGGCAAAAAATCCCGGGCGGTCAGCAACGCCCCTTTCAGGCCTTTGCTTGTAGCCCGCAGTCCTGGATGCAGAAAGTCAGCGACCAAGTTCTGTGTTGATGTGATGTGTGATGAGACTTGGGATCATCCCGGGTTTTTTCCCCAGAATTTGTTGCGAGGCTTATCACTGGCGAGGGGAAGACGATGGGGTTGTGTCAATACGGGTCCCGCTCAAAAAAGGGAGAGGGGGTCAAGAAGTCCCCCTGATATGATTCGCCAAGCCTGGTCGTGGGAAACCCCGTCCTCGCTTATGCCATAAAAAGGTCCGGACCTCTAAGGGGCCTTCTTTGAGCAAGCCTACCCAGCGTGTCTATGTCCCTTTGCCCTAAAACCCCTAGTAGAGGGAAGAATCTTTTGGGGTTTAACCCACCAAAATGTCAGTCAAATGAGCGAATGCATGAGTTGAAATGGAGGAACACTTGGGAAAAAAGGCCAGACCCACGCCGGCTTCCCAAAAAAAACCCGTCACACCCTTGTTCCCCTCCTCCCCTCCCCCACCACCAAGCGTTTTCGCTGCCCCATGTCTTTAGAGTCATGCTGGGGTCGCCTCCCCTTCAGCCCCCACCCTCGCCCCCCGAGTACCCCAGCATACCAGAGCCCATCCTACCCCTTCTCCTTCGCCAGTTTGACGATGCCGGGTAAGCGCCCGTTAGCAGCCCGCCCTGTCTTCCCGGTTTGGGAGCGAAGAAAACCCTTTTAACCCAAACTATCCCAAAGCCAAAAGCCTGAATGTAGCTTTCCAGGCTTTTGCCTTGGAAATGTTTTCCCTTTTGTTGGTGGACACAGATGGGTTCCTGAGTATAGCCCTTGCCTGCCCAATACCCCATGGAGCGGC
>JAODAL010055307.1:0-24057 GCA_025379985.1 Phyllomedusa bahiana
TGTGGGGGCTTTCAGCAAGGGGAATCGGCTCTCTAACATCTTGCCCCAAAAACACTCCATGAATAAAGAATGGTACCAGAATGTCCTCCAAGAGCAAACTTCCCAACCGTCCAAAAGCGTTTGGTGATCAACAATGCCTTTTCCAGCATGATGGGGCACCTTGCCAAAAGCAAAGTGAAGCCAGGGAACAAACGAGATTTTGGGTCCAGGCCCGGAATCTCCCCAGATCTTAACCCATTGAGAACTTGTGGGGCAATCATCAAGGACGTGGACAAACAAAAAACCCAAAAAATTGTGACAAAATGCAAACATTATTTTGCAAGAATGGACGCTACATCAGGATTTGGGGCCAGAAGTTGATGAAGGGATGCAGGGGGAAAAGCAGAGGCTTGAAGAAGAAGGGGCACACTGCAAAATTTTTTTACTTTCTGCATTAACTCATTTAAAAGTCAATAAAGCTTTTTTTAATCATAATTGATTTCACTTGTATTTCTGTATTGTTAAAAACATCTGACAAACCACATAAAAACCAAGGGGAACAGATCTGTGAAAATATAATATTTTTTGTCTTCTCAAAAAATTTTTGGCCCTGACGTACGACGCTCTACTTAGTTAGATACATTTTTCCCTCCACAGAAAGCAAGAGTTCGGGAGTTTGTATTTCGGGGTGCATCTTTTCCCCCCACCCAAAGTTTTAGTGGGGACATTTTGCAGGCTCCCATAACCCTTACCTCTTATACATGGATATATAATACAGAGTGCTTGCATCGCACCCGTGGCCTTTTACGGAAACCCGCAAAAATTGACATGCAATTCTTTGATCGCTCCACAAGACTGCCCCGACAGGGGCGATGCAAACAACGCGCGGGATCTTCAGGAACGCCGCTGCTTTTCCTCGTTGCCGGGGGCTAAAAAACACTGCTAATTTTTAGATGCGTTTTTGGGTCCCTCCTGTCGGCCCCGGACGCATCTACCCAAAAAGGATGTGAATACGAGTCAAAACTCGTGTGAACAAGCCCTTTAAAAACAAGCTAAAGCTTTGGATATAATACAGGGTGTAATCAGGAATATACAAGAAATAAATATGTACACAGTGACTGCACCACAGAATAGGGAGTGCCCCTGAGATAAAAAGGAGTAACCCGGATCAGTACAAGATAAAATGTAGTACACAGTGATGCCCACAGAAAAGTGATGCAGCTCTGGGGTATAATACAGGATGTAACTCGGATCAGTACAGGATAAGTAATGTATGTACACAGGGCTGCACCAGCAGAATAGTGAGTGCAGCTCTGGATATAAAACAGGAGGTAAATCAGGATAGTACAGGATAAAAAATTAATGTATTACACATGACTGACCAGCAGAATAGGATGCAGCACTGGGGTATAAAAAGGGTTAACCAGTTATAAGGTAAAATAAAAATATGTAACCCGTGCTGCCCCACAGAAAAATGAGGGGGTCTGGGGTTTAAAAACAGGATGTAAAATCAGGATTAGTACAGGGGAATAATTATGTACAAAGTGACTGCACCAGCAGAATAGTGAGTGCAGCTCTGGGGTATAATACAGGATGTAACTCAGGATCAGACCAGCATAAGTAATGTATGTACAGTGACTGCACCAGCAGAATAGTGAGTGCAGCTCTGGAGGATAATACAGGATATAACTCAGATTCAGTACAGGATAAGTAATGTATGTACACAGTGACTGCACCAGCAGAATAGTGAGTGCAGCTCTGGAGTATAATACAGGGTGTAACTCAGGATCAGTACAGGATAAGTAATGTACAGTATGTACACAGTGACTGCACCAGCAGAATAGTGAGTGCAGCTCTGGAGGATAATACAGGATGTAGCTCAGGATCAGCACAGGATAAGTAGTGTATGTACACAGTGACTGCACCCGCAGAATAGTGAGTGCAGCTCTGGAGTATAATACAGGGTGTAACTCAGGATCAGTACAGGATAAGTAATGTACAGTATGTACACAGTGACTGCACCAGCAGAATAGTGAGTGCAGCTCTGGAGGGTAATACAGGATGTAGCTCAGGATCAGTACAGGATAAGTAATGTATGCACACAGTGACTGCACCAGCAGAATAGTGAGTGCAGCTCTGGAGTATAATACAGAGTGTAACTCAGGATAAGTAATTTACTGTATTAAAATAGGATTATAATAAGTGTAAGATGTGGTTATTAAAGTACCCTTAAAAAAACACATACAGAAATAGGAGACCACAGTACAGCTACACAATACACTGAAGGATCTCCTGGTGAACAATTCAATGCTTTGTCAGACATGCCGTACTCCTGGCCTCTTATTCGGTACCTTCCCTTTGGCTTTCTAAACTATTATTCTCCAATCATAAAAGGCCACAGCTTGGTAATATTGTACTGAACAGTCTACATAATGGAGTCTTTCTTATGGAGCTCTTACTGTAGTCCACGTTCAGAGCTACATTTTAGGGGAGAACTTTTCAACCTGTCCTTTTACACGTCAGGCTTTTAAAGCAATGTTTATACACAGATTAAACCACTGCAAGAAGGAAAACCATTAGGATAGAGGAAAGCTACAGGGACAAGGAAAACCCCAATTTCCCCATGATACTCACAAATGGTGTAAGCATCCCCCGATATGGAGGGAACTGTTGGGGAGCAGGGGGAGGCAGCCCTGGGCGGAGGGCTGGCTCACTGCTGGGGGTGTGTGCCGTATCAGAGGGAGGCTCGCGGCTCTCGCCATCCAGTGAGCCTGGACCAAGCCCCCCCCTCCCACCCCCGTCCCTCCAGCTGGTGGCATCTGAAGGATGGAAAGTTTGGACAGTAAGTAACAATTAGATAGGTCATAGACAACATCATCAACCTTACAGATCAGCGGGCTTCTTACTCTGGGGGCGGAGGCTTGGTCCGGGCCCATACGACACAGCGGAGGTGTTCTGGTCGGGCCCACTTTTGTCCTGGTCCCCAGCCGCCTGCAGGGTTGGAAATTCCTCGCGAGAGAATGGCGACAGTCGGCTTGATGCCTTTCCACCTATAGACAGATGAGGGAACAAACTTAAAGTTGTATTCCCATCACAGCAAGTGCTGCTGGAAGGACCAATAACTAAAGTAAGCAATTTCCAAAATGAATGTTTAAAAAAAAAAAAATAAATAAATAAAAATGTATGCTTTACCTAATACAGGCCTTTTTTTTGCACATTCAACTTGCTCTCGTCTCTATGGTTACCGACCACCACTATGAGATTTCAGTTATGGCCGGTAATACAGCTTTATCAAAGACTGTCTGAGAATAAGTTTCTGTGGCCGGTATAGCAGAGACGCGGTTTGTCGCTCATGTGCACTCCCCCTCCCTCTGCTCAGCCAGGCCACAGGAACTGATTCTACGACAATCTTTGTTTATTGGCTACAACTTAAAGCACACAGTAGTGGTCGGTAACCATGGAAACAAGAAAGCAAGCTGAAGATGCAAAAAGGCCCGTATTAGGTAAAACATACATATATTTTTTCCAATAATATGCATTTTGAAAATGGATTAATTGGTACTTCCAGAAGCACTTGCTGTGATTCAAATACCCCTTTAAAAAGGGACAAAATATGCTAAAAAAGGGGGTGGGGAGGACTATATACATATTTCATGACCATAACAAGTGCTGAGATTGATAGGTATTGCCCAGACCAAGTAGAACACCTAATTGGATATCAGTTTTTAGTTTTTATCCCCAATACACAACAAAAGGCATGTGATCATCTGCAGAAGCCACAGCTATGTTCATTATAAAGTCCGATAACATTTTCCCCTAAACGCCCAGATAGTTAGCAAGTTGTCTTACCATCTCCTTGTGCTCCATGTGTGGTACTGGCCTGTGCCCAGGTCTTTACCACGGCGGCGGCTGGTTGGGGGGGGGCTAAACAGAAAAGTAGGGAAAAGAAAAAAATAAATAAATTATAGTGGGAATAAAATATAGATTTCTACCAAATACAATGATTAGAAGTATCTGAATGCTGCCGTATAATGAGGCACTGCTGGACTTCAATAGGAAGACAAGCAGTCTTTTAGAAGGGAATGCGGCTGGAGGAACGTAATAAGCACCGGCCCGACCGCGGCGGCAATTATATAGTCACAGAAACAAACCACTCAACCAACAGGATTAACAACTGCCCATGCCCCCTGATCAGGTTATCTGCTCATCTCAGGACGAACTGCATATTTGAGATGAGGCTGCACCAAGGCTTTGTTGAGCAGGAATATTACATTCCTGTCTTAAGTCCAGGCGGGCTGCTCCTAAATGGGTTTTCTAATACTTCTGAAAACCCCTTTATCACCTCCCGGTGTGCTAACAAAAATGAACCCATACTTGCCTTTCCCATCACCACTGTAAGGCTATGTTCATACGGCTTAACTGCGGGGCGTACAGTACGCCCCGCAATTAAGCTGGGTGTTTGGGAGCTCGCGCTGACCGGGAGGGAGGGTGGCCCGCCGGCCCATAGACATGCATTGCTCGCGGCGCGTAAGCGCCGTGAATAAAGAGTATATCAATGATCTGTCTTTAGTGAGCTCGCACTAATACAGGCGTACTCCCGTGGGAGGGAGGGGCAGCCCGCCGGCCCCATTCACATTCATTACTCGCGGCACATATTCGCCGCAAATAATTGACTTGTCACTGATCTCCCCTCGCGTACAATACGATCGTATTGTACGCCCGGGGAGAGGAGGCGTAATCCATAGTTCTCTATGAGAACTGTGGGTTACCATAATGATTGGGGCGCATTTCCCTCGTATTAGAGCGCACTAAGCTCTCAATACGTGGCCAAATGCGTCCCAAAATAAGCCGTGTGAACATACCCTAATGGGTGGCCACAGCTCCCGAGTCCCCTGCTGGTCTCCAACAGATGAACATCACATTCATGTGTCACATGATACTGCAGCCAATCACTGGACTCAGTGGGCACATGCCATAAAAGTTTAGGCCAGTGACTGGCTGCAGCATCATGTGACAGATAAACGTGGTGTCATCAGTTGGGGACCTGCAGAGACCACTGGAACAATGGTGACCGGAGAGGCAAGCATGGGTTGAATGGTTTCCTGGCATTCACACAAAAAAAACCCCCAAGGGTCCCTACACGATAGTACAACACTAAGGGTATGTTCACACAATGGTTTTTGACAGCTTTCAGCACGTATTCCGCCCCCGAGTCAAAAACGTCTATAAAACGCTCCAAGTTCGCTTACATCGATTCCTACTTAAGAGTATGTTCACACGGCGTAATTGTGGCGCGCATTTCGCCACGTATTCGCGCTCTAAAACGGGCGAGATGTGCACCGAAATTCCGGTAATCCATAGTTCTCAGAGAACTATGGATGACGCCTCCTCTCCCCGTTTGCACAATACAATCGTATTGTACGCGCGTGGAGATCAGTGACATGTCACTTATTTGCGATAATGAATGTCAATGGGGCCATGGCTGCCCCCCCGCGGGAGTACGCGCGCAATAGCGTGAGCTCCCTAAAGACACAATGTACTGCGGCACATGTGAACATACCCTTAAACAGCTTTGCAGTTCATACAACATATGTTTTATTCGTTTTCTGGTAGGTGCGGAAAAATAAGTGAAATGTCAATTCTTTGAGATGTATTCCGCGCCTCCCACATAGTATATAGGAGCTGAAAAATCAGCCTCCGAAAATCAGCGTTATATCTTCTCACAAGCGCAGAATTTATGACGGGGATACAACGCAGATTCAGCGCTAGAAATTTCAGGCTCAAAATCGGTCATGTAAACATACTGTAATCCTACATGCAAAACATATAACTGAGATATTCGGTTACACAGGGTATGTTCACACGGCGTTTTGGGTCTGTATGAACATACGCTTTTAGATGGGTGTTTGGGTCTGTCTAGACGGACCCACTCACCTAACAATGAGCAGTGTGACTGCTTGCAATGTGAAACATATATCGGCGTTCACACGAGTGATTGCCGACGCGTGTGTCATTGCGTCTTCCGGATCCGTCTTCCGGATGCGTTCCAAGAATTAACATGTCAATTCTTGGTCTGAAAGACGCGCCCAGAGCCCTATAATAAAGTATAGAGTGTGAGCCTGTGAGCCTGCTGCATCCAACTCGGATCCAAACATGCAGCTGTGTTGGATCCAATCGACGCTACGTTTTTGGATGTGATTTTCAGGTCCAACACGGACCCAAAATCGTATCCAAAAACGCCGCGTGAGCAAACCTATCCCTCAATGTGCTCATCCTCAGCACAGCACATGGTAAATAGAAAGAGTGCCCTCCCCGAACACAGAGGCAAGGAGAAAACCGTGATGTTACTAGGTGACCTGCTGCATTACCTCTTGTGGAACTGGGGGGCGCTTCGACTGGTTTGATGCAGGCGTCTGTGAAGCCGGCGGTGGCTGCGACTCCGGCTGCGCTGCTGGAGAGACATCGGTACTGAAGTTGAACAGAAAGAGAGCAAACAATGAAAATGGAAGATGATAGAGAAAAACAGATTATTAAACCCTCTGTACTGCAACTAACGCGGTGACCAATCAAAACAATCTCCACAACACAGATCACTTAGCCCACTCAGGCCACACGACGAGTATTTCAAGTCAGAATCCACTCGGATTCTGGCTTAAAATACTCGTCCAAAACCCAACATAACTCATCCCCTTTGATCTCAATAGAAAAATACGCCTCGTAGTTCATATAATGTTTCTCTTCAGAGGTTGAATTTTAAAGGGGTTGTCTCACTACAAAGATTGCTTATTATGTTACAGGTTTTGCAAAAACAAGTTAATTTGCAATGTGTGGCCATAAACAGTGTCCTACCTATTGCTAGATATCCCCTTGTCTATGGGCTGCATCAACCCACTATAGCTACAGGTCTGTTCGAGCTCTCCTGATAGGTTGCCAGCACTGGTCGCTATAGCTACAGGCCTGTTTGATCTCTTCTAATAGGCGGTTAGCCCTGGTCGCTATAGCTATAGACCCGTTTGCTCTCTTCTGATAGGCTGCTATAGCTATAGACCTGGTGTCCTCAGCAGCTCATCACTGCAGGACAGTAGTAGCCAGTAAACACACCCATGAATTCAATAATGAAACCGAGAAACAGCACTGAGGTAAAATGAATCAATGTAGTGAGACAACCCCTTTAAGAGGTAAAAAAACAAAAAAAAAAAAACACACAAGCAAAAAACAGTACTCCACGTGGAAAATTTACTATTGATGTTGACTATTGCGGGCGACTAAAAACCTCATGCAAAATGTGTCGAAAACATTTGTATGCCTATTTGGACACAGATTCATGTCCAAAACCCCATAGAGATAAGTGGAACACATTTTGACTGTAAATCAGTCAGAAAATAAACCAACCTAAATCCACATGAAATACTACGTTTTTATGAGGTGTTATCTGCATGTAGGGTTTTCAATGTTTTAGAACTTTAACAAAAAAATAAATAAAAACTTTTTCTATTTTTTAAATCTGCTCTGCGGCACCATTTTCTAAGAACAATAACTTTTTTTTTGTCTTTTACCCTATGGTCCCTAGTGGGAGCTCGTTTCTTGAGGGCTGAAGCGTAGGTTTGATTGGTACCATTTTTGGTAAACATACAAATTCAGCGGATGGGGGGAGGGGCGGGCGATGGGCCGGCAGCCCGTCGGCCCCATAGACAGGCATTACTAATAAGACATGTCACTTATCTCCCCGCACGTACATTACGATCGTATTGTACGCGCGGGGGGATGAGGCGTAATCCATCGTGCTCTGAGAGCTATGAATTACCGTAATTGTGGCGCACATTTCGCCGCATATAACACGCAATACGTGACGAAATACGCAGTGTGAACGGGACCTTAAGGTATGTTCACACGGCTTATCTGGAAGCCTTTTTCAGAACGTTTCCTCACCCAAGGCAGCGTCCAAAACGCCTCCAGTTCATTTAATTGATTCCTATGTAAAACCTCATTGTAGTTACCCGCTTCTTTGGAAGCACTGAAAAAGTGTCATGTTAGTTCTTGAAGCGTGTTTTAGCCGCGTTTTTTTGACCTGGCTATTAATTTGTATGGGTGAAAACCTCGTCCACAAACGTGACAAGAAACGCCTCTATAACCTCTTCTGAAGAAGCGCGTTTCAGGCGAGGTTTTGATGATGTTTTGGGAGTGGAAACGCTCCGAAAACCACTTCGAAAGCAGCAACCAAATAAGCCGTGTGAACATACCCTTATGGTTGCGGACATACCAGTTATGTGCAACTATTACTTTTTTAGCTGTAAAATGGCAAAAGGGGGGTGATTTGAACTTTTACATTTATCATTTTTACTTGTAGTCCTCCTAGGGCACTTGTCCTCTGAGCGAGGCGTGATCTGCCAAAGGAACGGTGCCGCTTCTAAATGATGAAACAAGCAATGCACTATCTAGCGTCACAGCTGCTTCCTCACCTCTTTGGCTCTGGTGTATCCTGCTTGCTTGCCCATCCTGATCCGTCTTTAGGAACTAGTGAGACGTTTGGGTCATTCCCTTTGTTTTCAGCTTTCAGGCTTGGTAGGTTGGCTGGGGGGGGCAGGCGCCTGGCAATAGCAACCTTACCGAGTCTTTGCAGGCCATGGCGGGTAGCGACTGGGGGCAAAGGTTAGGATTAGAATAAACACGTGTTCTGAACCAATTCCTTGCTCATTATTAATTAGATACAAGACGGAAAGACAAATAACATATGCATCGAACCGCAACTGCAAGCAAATCGCCAGTGTAGGGACACTAAGCGTACCTGTCAGGTGGTTTATGCTCCCCTGTCTGAAAGCAGAATACGACAGACTGAGAGAAAATGAGCTCTGCTGCACAGGATGTCAAGCAGAATTTGAGTAAGGCTATGTTCACACGGCTTAACTGCGGGACGTAATTACGCCCCGCAATTACGGCGTGTGGCCGGGGGCGGGAGTGAGGGGCCGGCACTTCGCCAGCCCATAGACCTGCATTACCAGCGGCGCGTATACGCCGCTGGTAATTCACATGTCACTTATCTCCCCCCTCGGCGTATTCGCCGAGCGGGGAGAGGAGACGTAATCCATAAATCTCTATGAGAACTGTGGATTACCGTAATGACTGGGACGTTTTCAGCCTGTAATTTGCGCACTCGGTACGTAATTACGGACCGAAATACGGCCCATTTTAAGCCGTGTGAACATGGCCTAAAAAGCGGAGTAAATCCTAAAACGACTCTTTGAAGAGACAACGAGAGTCCTGCCCACATATAATGATTGATCGTACACACTGATGCAGGGAAAGCTGTCAATCACAATATGTGGGCAGGGTAAGCAGGCCCTCCACTGTCTCTTATGGAGTCCTATCAGAATTTACTCTGCTTTTCACTCGGATAATCTGCTCCAAATCATAAAAACTGTATCTCAGAGCTCAGCTTCTCTCCTCTATCATATAACCCTATATATCACAGAGCTCAGCTCCTTTCCTCTATCATATAATCCTATATATCACAGAGCTCACCTTCTCTCCTCTATCATATAACCCTATATATCACAGAGCTCAGCTTCTCTCCCTCTATCATATAACCCTATATATCACAGAGCTCAGCTCCTTTCCTATCATATAATCCTATATATCACAGAGCTCACCTTCTCTCCCCTCTATCATATAACCCTATATATCACAGAGCTCAGCTTCTCTCCTCTATCATATAATCCTATATATCACAGAGCTCAGCTCTCTCTATCATATAATCCTATATATCACAGAGCTCAGCTCCTCTCCTCTATCATTATAATCCTATATATCACAGAGTCAGCTTCTCTCCCTCTATCATATAACCCTATTATCACAGGGATCACTTCTTTTTCATATAACCTAACATATCACGAGCTCAGCTCCTCTCCTCTATCATATACCCTATATATCATCAGAGCTCAGCTCCTCTCCTCTATTCTATAATCCTATATATCACAGAGCTCAGCTTCTCTCCCTGATCATTAACACCATTATCACAGGCATCGCTTCTCTTTCATATCATAGTAACCCTATATCACAGAGTCAGCTCCTCTACCTTATCATTACCTCTTATATCACAGAGTCAGCTTCTCTTCCCTTTATTAATCCTATATATCAAGAGCTCAGTCCTTTTTCCTCTTTCAATAATCCTATATATCAAAAGCTAGCTTCTTCCCTCTTATATAACCCTATTTATCCAGAGCTCCCCTTCCTCCCTCTATCATATAACCTATATTCCAGAGTCAGTCCTTTCTATCATAAATCCTTATATCACGAGCTCAGCTTTCCCCCTCATCATAAACCCTTATATCACAGAGCTCCTTCTTCCCTCTATCATTTTAATCCTAATTCACAGAGCTCCTTCTCTCCCTCTACATTTTACCCTATTTTCCACGGGTTTCGTTCTTTTTCTATCTTTAACCCTATATATCCGAGTCAGTACTCTCCTCTTCATTAACCCTAATATCAGGGAGTCAGTCTCTCCTCTACATATAACCCTATTTTATCCAGGCTCACCCCTCTTCCTCTATCTTTAACCATATATCACAGGCTCGCTCCTCCTCTAAATATAATTATTATCACGAGCTCAGTTCTCCCCCTCTATCATAAATCCTTTTCACAGAGCTCAGTTCTCCCCCTCTATATATAACTATATAACAGAGCTCAGTCCTCTATCATATAATCTATATATCCCAGAGCTATTTCCCTTCCTCTACATATAACCCTATTATACAGAGCTCGCTCCTCTATCATATAACCCAAAATACATATAGCTCAGCCCCTCTCCCTATGTTATCCCCCTTTAACAGGGTGGCATAAGTCACCTGACAGGTTTACCCCAGGCTGCCTCTCATGTGCAGTGTCCCAGCTGCTCCCACCCGGGTGTTTTAACCTTCCTTACTCTGGTTTCGCCCCTTAAAGGACTCCCTTTTGTATGTATCAAACAGGTTGAGGGACGAGTACTTCTTGCCATCCTTCCCTTTTGCAGTCTGCCCCGGCCGCTCTGACATTGCGGGGGAAGCTCATTGAGTACGATCTGAAAATGTACAACCAAAAAGGAATAAAACCTCTATGTACTCAGGTGCAAAGCAGCCAAAAATAAAGGGAGCCTAGCAACTACCAATAAGCTACTACAGAATGACTACGAGCATCTTAACCGCTGCCCAGGTCACCTGTTAGGGGATGCTAATGACATCAAACCCTCCCAAAATGGGGTGTTCTACCCCCATCACCAGGGACTGCTTCTAAGGACACAGTGCAGCAGATGGTGAGTAGTCACTGTTTGCAGAGCGTCTGTGGGTCAGCAGTAACGCCAGCCCCTATAGGCCCCATCTCTGCAAATATTAACCTGGGGGAGTGGAGGCTTTCTGTAGCCATCAGACAAATGACATCTGGCTCCTCTATAAGAGCTTTGGAGAAATCCAATAAGCGAGGCTGCAGAAGCTTCTTGGTGCCTTGTCTGATGGGCCCTTAGGCCAGGACCACACAGCAAAGTGAAGATGGCGTCCAACGCCTGATGGGATTTACACATTGCTGGACCTGCCGCAGTTTGTTTGTTTTTTTTGCGGGAAAAAAAAAAAATAGCGGCCGTATTTCGGATTCCTGGTGACCCAGTGCATTGGGGCTGCAGGAATCAGATGGCGGTCCGGCAGAATGTACAACATGTTCTATATCCCACCAGCCGGCGGCTTAGGTTTCCCTCTCTGTAAAATATCCGTGCTGTGTAGACCACAGCACAGATTTTCTACTTAGGGCTTGTTCACATTGCGTTTTTGGATCCGAAAATCGCATCCAAAAACTCAGTGTCAATCGGATCCAAAACGCATCCCACAAGCAGCTGCGTGTTTGGCTGCAGCAGGAACGCACCCTATAGTTTATTATAGGGCTCCTGCCGGGGCTGTGGAGTCGGAGTCGGTGCCTATTTCGCAGGAGTCGGAGTTGTCAAAAAAATGGACCGACTCAGACTCCCAAAATATACAAGAAGTTTGTCCAGTTAGTTTGATGCAGTGCAAAGAGCAATTTTATATAGTCATCTTACCTATCTTATACATAAATGTGACTTGCAAGTATTTAGCATCTGCTTAGTTCTGCAGAATCTTGTCATGTAACTGCATGGTTACTGTTTTGCTCCTAAAAATCAAAATGTTAATTTTTATTATTTTGTTAGTATTTGGGAAATCTGCCTTTGGTTTTCAGCTCTGCCTGAATCCTTCTGGGCTCTGGATCAGATTCAAGCAGGTCTTGACCAAAATCTGATTCCAGGCCTCTTCTACACATTCAAAAGATCAAAACATTGTTACCCTTTTGCTCGTCAGTGTCTGTTCCACCTAAATAGTTTGATTATTGTATCATAAAGTGATAAAAAGCCTGATGTTACCATTTTACTACAGTAAACTTATCACTTAAACATGCGCCGTGTATGAGGGAGTCAGGAGTCGGAGGTTTAGGAAATTGAGGGGTCGGGGCTTTGGCTTGCCGACTCCACAGCCCTGCTATGTAAGTTGCAGCGCGGACTCCCTACTCAAGTGAATGGCCATTTTGGCTATGTTCACACGGCTTATTTTGGGGCGTATTTAAATGGCGTACAGTGCTTAATATGTGGCTAAACTCGCCCCATAATTACGGTAATCCATAGCTCTCAGAGAACTATGGATTATGCATCATCCCCCGCGCGTACGTGCGGGGAGATAAGCGACATGTGAGTAAAACAGGTCTATGGAGCCGGCGGGCTGCCGGCCCCCTGTGCCGCGGGAGCACGCCCTGATCAGCGCTGGCTCCCGAAAGACACAATGTACGGTAGTGCGTACTGTAAGCGCCACAATACATCATGTGAACATAGCCTTAGATGACACAAGGATTTCAACCAGAAACCCAAAGCACAATGCGCGTTAAAATCCATGGAGTGAACTTACCCTTACAGACAACACGCTCAACCTGAATACTAAATCCCACAGAGGATTTCGGGGCAGGCTACACGCAGACCTGTGCTGGAAAGCATCCCATTATACGCGATAGGAATTCGCACCACGGCGCAAAACTCAAACATGGATAAGGGGCAAGTCACTCACTGCAGACACTGTATCGGAATCCGGATGTGCTGCGGGCTCACTGAGCAAGGCTATTCCTCATCCCAAAATGCTGCAAAATCCGCTGCACAGAAGAGAAAATCCGCTGCAGAAATCCATGTGGATTCTCCAGCATGAAAACATTATCCCTATGATCCAGACAGATCAAAGAAACAGTTAAGTAGCTGCCAATCAGCTTCCCGTCATTGCATGAGAGCTGCCACGTGATTTCTGCTCTGAAGTGCTGCGCTCTCTGCAGTTGTCTCCTGATCAGCACCGCCTGCTTTAGTAAAGACTCGGATTCCCCATAAAAGAACAATTCAGAAATATATTTTTTTCTTCTTAGAATAATGCACTGTTCTGTCCCTCAGTTACTCCTCTTGGAAATCTATGAATACACTGACAACCAGGTGTCACCCTCTCTCTGGTCAAAGTGTCTCTAGCAGGGCTGTGGAGTCGGCAAGCCGAAGCCCCGACTCCGACTCCTCGATTTCCCAAACCTCCGACTCCTGACTCCCTCATACAAGGCGCATGTTTAAGTGATAACTTTACTGTAGTAAAATGGTAACATCAGGCTGTTTATCACCTTATGGTACAATAATCAAGCTATTTAGGTATGAACAGACACTGGACAAGCAAAAGGGTAACAATGTTTTGATCTTTTGAACACTTGTGGGTAAGTTGAAGAAAAAGCTGTATGTGTGTCCAAGTCCAGTCTGCACCAACATTGGGAATGTGTAGAAGAGACCTGGATCAGATTTTGGTCAAGACTGCTTGAATCTGAGTCAGAGCACAGAAGGATTCAGGCAGAGCTGAAAACCAAAGGTGGATTTCCCAAATACTAACAAAATAATAAAAATTAACATTTAAATTTTTAGGAGCAAAACAGTAACAATGCAGTTACAGGAAAGAAATCTGCAGAACTAAGCAGATGCTAAATACTTGCAAGTCACTTTTTAGGTAAAAGGGAAAAAGATGAAGGGATAAAAAAATTACAGTACCCTCATGTAAAAAGCGTGGGTGGATGGGGGGGAAATGGAGCCTGAAAGTTAAAAATTTTAAAAAAAAAACTTTGTTACCATTTTCCCTTGTCAGTGAAAAATATATTTTTTGGGATATACTTTAGGACAAAAAAAAAATGTAAATATGCAAAACCCTCGGGAAAATTTGTGGAGCCCTCTAAATTTTGGTTTCTGAGAAATAGTTTTCCCTTTCCATAAAGATCCTGCTTTACATGCCCTTTCCATCAAAATCTCATTTTTTCCCGGGCTAGAAAAAGGCCTTTTTACACAAATTTTGGGGTTTGGGTGGCAAAGGGGTGACCACGGGACAACATCTCAAAGGCCGTGTTAAACAGGGGCTTATTTCCCGACGGTTTTTTGGGAGCCGTATTAAAGCTCAAAAAATCCCCCGTGAAAAAGGGGGGGGAAAGGGGGGCGGGTCCAGAGCGCGGCGGGGGCGCCGCTCCCGGCCCCATAACAATGCATTGTTTACGGCGCGTACGCGCCGTAAATAATTTTTTGCTTGTCGTTTCTCCCCGCCCGGGGGATTCGCCGGCGGAGAATTTAAAGGGAACCCAAACTGTTCTTTTATGAGAGCAGGGGGAATTTCCCGGGTAATGACGGGACAAATTGGCGCCGTACTAAAAGCGAAACCCCGGGGGGGGGTACGGCGGCAACCCGGGTCCCCAAATAAGCCGGTAAACAAAGGCCAAACAATGTCAGGGTTTTAAAGGGAATTCCCTCACCACGGGCGTTTTGTGAATGGTTTTTCTTATACTTCTTTGAAAAAAGGTGAAAAATTTTGCGAAATCTGTTTGCCCTGAGAGCAGAATTTTTTCCCCCCCTGTGGAAAGCGTTTTGCCTGTTTCCATGTCATCATTTTTACACTCCTCTAGTGATGGGGTTTGAAGATATGGGAGCAGTAGCACGGGCCCCAATTTCCTCTTGCTCTGTGCATCAAAATAACGGGACCAATTTTTTATTTTTTTGGGGGGAGCCCCGGGGGTGGGGGCCCCCCTTTTTTAAAGATTTCCGAAAAATACCACCGCTCCAAACTCCAAAGCCCTGGTCTCTAGAACCCTTTTTCCAAAAAAGGGTTTCCCATTGCCCGGCCTGTACAGACGTTTTGTGATAAGGGGAGGGTGATCCCACTTTTTTTAATTTTATTCCTCTTTTCCCCAGGAGGAAAAAACAGGGGGGACATTAATTGCAAAGTCCTAAGAAAAGCTTTCTTTCCCCTTCTTAGAGCCCTGCATTGTTCTGTCCCTCAGTTATTTCTCCTGGGAATACAGAAGGGGAAATTTTCTTCCTGGGGGAGAGCCACCAATACATTGGTCGGTGCGAGGATTTTTCCCCTTTTCGACCTCACTGGCTGTTTTGAAAAAGGGTTCGGGGAAAAAGACCCCGGGGAAAGCCCCCACAGCAAAAACTTTTAATTTGGATGAAGTTATACTCAATTTAAAAGGCTCGCAGGACCCGGGCAATGCAAAAGGGATTTAACCCAAACCATTTTTAAATTCATCTACGAAAAGTTGTTTGGGGGTTTATTTGCCCCCCCGCCCATGCGAGTAAAAACTTATTGGTTGGCTGCGTGAGAGGCAAGAGTGGCTTAGAAGGGGGAAATATCTAACCTGGGAATATAAGAATACACTGACAACCAGGTGTCACCCTTCCTCTGGTCAAGGAGGCGTGTCTATAGGACATCATCCAATAACTGCTGCTATGGTCAGACTGTACACACACCTATTGGACAAGAGGAACGGGGGATGCCACCTTCTCAATTTATTCATACATTTCCAGTAGGAATAACAGAGGGACACAAAATGCAAAGTTGCTCCACAACCATTTCACACAGGTATTAAAACCACATCTGAGCAGAGATCCTCTTTATATAACTGAAAACAAAAAGGTTTTTTTTTTTTCCCCAAAACCTCCCAAATCCAAATTTTGGGGTTTCCCCAAAATCAGAAAGGGATACCCATCCGTCAGCAGCTCTCCTCTAATAGCAGGTCTATTGCCAGTGCTGATTGGATGAGAACTGGTGACAGAGGCAGAAAGACTGTCCTATCCCGGGCCCCGGGTAAAAAAAAAGCTACAAAAACCCCCAGATGCCCTGCAGCCAGGGCTTTTGGAGTCGGAGGGCCCATTTTGCAGGGGTCGGATTGTCATAAAAGGGACAGACCCGCGACTCCCAAAATATATAATTAGTTGGTTTCCCGTTTGTTCGATGGGAAAGGCAAGATAATTGGGGGGCGGGCCCGTGCTATGCTCCCATATCTTCAGGCCCCATCACATTTAGGAGTGTAATTTTAAATTTCATGGAGCAGGCAAAGCGGGGGACCCCGGGGGAAAAAACTCCCCTCCCAGGGCAAACCAAGGGGTTTCAGCAACATTTTTTTACCTTTTTTTCAAAAAAGTAAAGGTTAACCATTCATCAAAACGACTGGGCTGAGGTTTAAATTTCCCTTTTTACCCTGACTTTGTTAAGATTTTTGCCCCTGTGGTCACCGCTTTTTCCCCCAACCCAAAATTAGTGTAAAAGGCCATTCTCTAGGCCCGGGGAAAAAATGAATCAGATGGGGGGAGGCTTTTATGCAGGATTGAAAGGAGGCGATACTATTTCTCAGAACAATTCAGAGACTTTCCCCTAATTTTCCTGCAGTGTTTTGGGACATTTACAATTTTTTTGTGTTCTAAAGTCATATCCAATAAATATATTTTAAAACTGACAAGCAAAAGGGTAACAAAGGTTTTTAAAAACCCCAAATTTTAGGTCCATATCTTTACCCTCCATACAGTTTTGAACCCTAAGGTACTGTAATTTTTTTATACCCGATTTCCCTTTCTTGTACATAAAATTTGACTTGCAGTATTTTGCCCTCTGCTTAGTTTTTACCCGATTCTTTTTTTGGGAACTGCATTGTTATGTTTTTCTCCCAAAAAAACAAAATGTTAAATTTTATTTTTTTGTTAGTATTTGGGAAATCCACCTTTTGGGTTTTTAAAAAATGCCCGAAACCTTCTTTGGGTTTTGGAACAGATTCAAGCTGTTTTTGACCAAAAACTGATCCCGGGGCTCCCTTTTACAATTCCCAAAAGTTGGTGAAGAATGGGCCCCGGGTTTCAAAATTTCAGCTTTTTTCTTCAAATTAACCACAAGTGTTCAAAAAAATCAAAAATTGTTACCCTTTTGCTTGTCGTGCTGTTTTTACCTAAAAAAGTTTTTATTATTTTATCATAAGGTGAAAAAACAGCCGGATTTACCCTTTTACTTTCAGAAAAATTATCACTTAAACACATGCGCCAAAGTATGAGGGGGTTCCCCGGGGTCGGGGGTTAGGAGTTGGAGGTTTGGGAAAATTTGGAAAGGGGTCGAGGGTTTGGCTTGCCGACCCCAAAGCCCCGTGTGCAACGGGCCAAACCAACCCGCTTCCTAACCGGGGAAAACCCGCGGGCATAAGTGGGCTAACGCAGAAAAACACTGCTAACAGAGAGCAATAGCAGACGGCAGGGATATAATGGCTACCATGACAGCTGCTGAAATACAAGCTGATGGGTGAGGTTTGAGGGAACCATGACTGGTTACACGATAGCTGCTACCAGAGAGCAATAGCAGAGAACAAGAGTATAAGGGGATGTTCACACAGTTGATTTGGGGGCGGTTTTGGAGCAGATTATGAAATGCCTTTAATTTCCCTTGATAACCACGTAAAAAACGCGTCGTTCACACGACACGTATTTTTACTCGCTTATTTTCAGCTCGAAAAAAATAAGCGACGCCAATATTTGAGGCATTTTCAGCAGTTAAAAGGCCATAGAAATCAAAACACCTGTATTGAGATTTAGAAACCTCGCCGTCTGCTTCATCTATCACCAGACTATTAGAACGAGCAGGGAAGCGCTATGGACAGATAGAGACTACGCGTTTCATGACCGTGATGGTTAATGCACTAGGAAGCGACTGGTATCTCTCTTTCCTGTTTTACACATAGGAAACAATAGAGAGTTTCAAAACAGCGGCCAAAACGTCTCACACAAAACGTGGCGCCTTTAAGATTTTTTGGCCGTCAATCTGTGCCCAAAATTGAAATGTCAGATTAAAATCCACGTTCAAAACCTCATCAAATCCTCATCTGAAACCTGCAGAGTCTTAGGCTATGTTCACACGGCTTATTTTGGGGCTCAATTCACGGCGTACTGCGCTTAATACGCGGGGGAAATGCGCCCCATAATTCCGGTAATACATAGCTCTCATAGAGAACTATGGATGACGCCTCCTCTCCCCACTCGTACATTACGATGGTTTTGTACACACGGGGAGATAAGGGACATGTCAATTATTCGCCGTGAATATGCACTGCGAGTAATGCATGTCTATGGGGCCGGCGGGCTGCCGCCTCTCCGCGCTGATTAGTGCGACTCCCAAAGCACCCGCCGTAATTGCAGCGCGTACTGTACCCGCCGCAATTACGTCGTGTGAACACGCCCTTAGGAGCTGATTTGGACACTGAAAATAAGCGTCCAAATCATCCGTGTGAACTTACATCATGGCTACGTCTACAAAACAATGTCAAAATGCCTTTCAAAATCTGACGGCATTTTAACAATCGCTGGACCGCAGTTGTTGCCGCAGGTCTACGCTAAAAACCACAGTTGGTTTTCAGATTTGCTGTCGGCACCGTACACTGAACGCAAGGGGATCCAATGGGAATCCAGCAGAAAACCTGCAGGTTTTAAAAATCCGCCGGATTTCACACCCGACCGGAAAAAAAAAAAAAAAAAAAAAAAAAACGTGCCGTGTAGATTTTTTATTGATGCCTATTGGGCGCAGGTTACGGTTGGATTTTCGGTGGATTTTAAAGGGGTTGTCTCACTACAAGAATCGCTGCCTTTTATGTTAAAGATCTTGCAAAAACAAGTCACTTTGCAATATGTGTCCATTAACAGTGTCCCACCTATTCCTAGATATCCCGTCTTGTATGGGCTGCATCAGCTCCTCAGGTCGCTATAGGTACAGACCTGTTCTCTCTCTCCTGATAGGCTGCCAGCACTGGTCGCTATAGCTACAGACCTGTTCAATCTCTCCTGATAGGCCGCCTGCACTAGTCGCTATAGTTACAGACCTGACTTCTACTGCAGCCTAGTAGAAGGCAGTAAACACGCCCCTGAAATCAAAATGAAACCAAGATAACAGGTCGAATCAATGTAGTTAGACAACCCCTTTAAATACGGAATCTGACAAAAATCCAACCAGAAACCTGTGCTGTGTGGATGTAGCCTTAGGATATGTTCACTTGGCTTATTTTGACGACTTTGAGCGTTTTCCAGCTCAAAACAGCGTAAAATAATCCTCCAAAATGCCCAAAATTCATTTCAGGTTTTTCTGCGCTTCTTTGTACACTGTTTTGGGTGCTGAAATAGAAGCGTCATGTTAATTCTTGGAGTGTTTTTAATGCTAAAAATGCCCATAGGACTCAATGGAGAGCTTCAAAACCTTGTTGTGGTTTTAGACGCTGTTTTTGCCCCGGCTATTAATTTGTATGGATGTTTCAGAAAAAAAACAGTGTTGGAAAACCTCGTCCAAAACCTGATCAAAAAAAATCACCTGAAGAGTGTCGAGGCATTTTTCAGATGAGGTTTTGATGCTGAAAATTCAGTACCAAATCAGCCGTGTGAACTACCCTTAGGCTGTGTCTACATTGCATAGCGTTCCGATCGTATATTTGGCGCTTTCAGGATATGTTCACACGGCTTATTTGGACGAGGTTTTCGGGGCATTTCCAAAAAAAAAAAAAAAAGAAGAAGCATCATGGGGGCTGAAAAAGAAGCTTCATGTAAATTCTTGAGGCGTGTTTTAGGCGCGTTTCTCAGTACATTTTTTGACCTGGCTATTAATTTGTATGGGTGAAAACCTCGTCCTAAAACGTGCCGAGAAACGCGTCTAAACCCTCTTCTGAAGCGTGTTTCAGGCGAAGTTTTGATGCCATTTTGTGAGCGGAAACGCTCTGAAAACCGCATCAAAATCAGCCGCGTGAACTTACCCTTAAAAGCGCTGAAAATACATTCGTTCCTGCAGCCCCATAGACTACAACAGAAAAAAAACAACTTGCAGTCTCCTCAGCTCGTCTTTTGGCACATTATATAACAGGTGGTGTAATATGCAGGCAGTTTATAGTTTTTTCGGTGTCCTCCCCTACAATACAACTGTATGGGCAACATCAAAAAGCAACTGCGTCTTTTGCAGAAAACGTGACAAAACGCGGTCCTGCATAGAGGATAAAAAAAAAAGTGGATTTCGGCCGTTTTTTGTCCGAAGCAGTGTAGCCCTAGCCTGACTCTAGAGCAGTGTTCCCCAATGAGCAGCCTTAAAAACTACAACTCCCATCATGCCCTGCTGGTCAGAGAGCCGCCTTCCCAGGAAGATTTGTTACAGGATCCTGCGCTATAATAAACATCCACTTTTGATTGCATAGTATCGTATTTCTAATACATAATAAACACTCGCGGCGCAAGCAAACCAAGATCAGAAGCGGCGCCCGTTTCCCTCACGAAATCCATGACTGACGGGCACCGACCACCCATAGGATAAAAGGCGACAGACTGCGCCATTTCTAGTCAGAGAAGCGATCACATTGCGGCAAACCTACGACTGCAGCTAAAATGAGTGGCGACCAGACGACGCAATAAATATTGTACTGAAAGACCCTGGTAGTCGGAGAACCGGCGTCTCGGGAAGATATTTTACATGAGCCGGCGCCAATAAAAGGTACATGCCTGCGACACAACTGTTAGTGACAGGACTGTGGAGTCGGTGGCTATTTTGCAGGAGTCGGAGTCGTCATAAAATGGAGCGACTCCGACTCCCAGAATATATAATAAGTTGGTCCAATTAGTTCAATGCACAGAGCAAGAGGAATTGGCCAGTGCTACTGCTCCCATATCTTCAGCCTTATCACATGAGGAGTGTAACTGATGACATGGAGCGGGCAAAGCGCTGCCCCAGGGGATGAGATTCTGCTCCCAGGGCAAACACATTTCAGCAACATTTTTCACCTGTTTTCAAAGAAGTAGAAGAGTTCAACCATTCATCAAAACTGACTGTGGCTGAGGCAATTCCTTTATACCCTGACATTGTTAGAGATGTTGCCCCTGTGGTCACCGCTTTGCCCCCAACCCAAGTTAATGTAGAGAGGCCATTCTCTAGCCTGGAAATAATGAGATCAGATGTGAGGTCATGTATGCAGGATCTGATGGAGGCAATACTATTTCTCAGAACAAATTCAGAGACCACAAATGTTCCTGCAGTGTTTTGCATATTTACAATTTTTGTGTTCTAAAGTCGTATTCCAATAAATATATTTTACACTGACAAGCAAAAGGGTAACAATGTTTTGAACTTGTGACTTTCAGGCTCCATATCTCTCCATCCACTACAGCTTTGTACATGAGGCTACTGTAATTTTATATACAGTTATCTTAGATCTTATACATAAATGAGACCTACAAGTATTTAGTATCTGCTTAGTTCTGCAGATTCTTTCCTGTAACTGCATTGTTACTGTTTTGCTCCAAAAAATCAAAATGTTAATTTTTATTATTATGTTAGTATTTGGGAAATCCACCTTTGGGTGTTTCAATACTGCCTGAATCCTTCTGGGCTCTGGATCAGATTCAAGCACATCTTGACCAAAATCTGATCCCAGGTCTCTTCTACACGTTCCCAATGTTGGTGCAGACTGGACTTGGATACAAATACAGCTTTTTCCTTCAACTCTACCCACAAGTGTTCAAGAGATCAAAACATTGTTACCCTTTTGCTTGTCAGTGTGTGTTCTACCTAAATAGCTTGATTATTGTATCATAAGGTGATAAACAGCCGGATGTTACCATTTACTACAGTAAAGTTATCACTTAAACATGAGCCGTGTATGAGGGAGTCAGGAGTCGGAGGTTTGGGAAATTGAGTAGTCGGAGTTGGGGCTTTGGCTTTCCCCAACAAGCAGCCTTAAAAACTACAACTCCCATCATGCCCTGCTGGTCAGAGAGCCGCCTTCCCAGGAAGAATTGTTACAGGATCCTGCGCTATAATAAACATCCACTTTTGATTGCATAGTATCGTATTTCTAATACATAATAAACACTCGCGGCGCAAGCAAACCAAGATCAGAAGCGGCGCCTGTTTCCCTCACGAAATCAATGACTGACAGGCACCGACCAACCATAGGATAAAAGGCGACAGACTGCGCCATTTCTAGTCAGAGAAGCGATCACATTGCGCCAAATCTGCAACCACCACTAAAGCAAGAAGTAACCGCACGACAGCCACAGTCGTATGAATATGACCAGGAACCCCGAAACTTTAGTGAAATAAAAATTCAGAAGTGTCGCCATTTCCCCCGCAAGACAAGCGGCCATAAGTGACTGACGGGCACCGGCCGTCAGGGCAACGGAAATGGCAGTTAATGAAAAAGCGGCGCCAATCGTAATCGGAAAACTCCCTGGCGAAAACATTTCGCTAAACCTGCCACCGCAGACCACAACTGCAGCAGCTTTTTCGGAAATGTCACCAAATCTTTCGCCTTGCCCATCAGTCATTTAAGGTCGCTTGAGAGGGAAATGGTGTCGCTTCCGAAACTTTTTTCCGCTAAAGCTTGCGGTGCCTGGAGTCATATTAATACGACCATGGCCGCCGCTCACCTCTCAACACGGTATTTGTTGCGCTTTTTTCTTAGGCTAAGTTCACACGGCGTAATTACGCCAGGTGTTCGCATCAGTTGGTGCCTACTCCCGCGATGTGGGGGTGGCCAGCAGGCCGCCGGCTCCATAGACTGTCATTACTCACGGCGCGTAAGCACCGTGAATAAATGACATGTCAATTATCTCCCCGTGTATACAATACGATCGTATTGTATACACGGGGAGAGGAGACGTAATCCATAGTTCTCTATGAGAACTGTGGATTACCGTAATGATTGGGGCAGATTTTGCCCATATTAGAGCGCAGGATAGATCAAACGGGTCTGTAGCTATAGCAACCAGTGCTGGCAACCTATCAGAACAGATCAAACAGGGCTGTAGCTATAGCGACCTAAAGAGCATCTCATACAAGAGGGGATATCTAGGAATAGGTAGGACACTGGTAATGGACACATATTGCAAAATGACTTGATTTTGCAAGATCTTTAATATAAAAAGCAGCAATCCTTGCAGTGAGACAATCCCTTTAAAGGGGTTGTCTCACTGCATTGATTCATCCTACCTCAGTCCTGTTTTCTGGGTTTCAGTTTTGAATTCAGGGCATGGTTACTGGCCTGCAGTGACAAGCTGCTGAGGACACCAGGTCTGTAGCTATAGCAACCAGTGCTAGCAGCCTATCAGGAGAGATCAAACAGGTCTGTAGTTATAGCGACCTGAGGAGCTGATGCAGCCCATACAAGAGGGGATAACTAGGAATAGGTAGGACACTGTTAATGGACATATATTGCAAAGTGACTTGTTTCAGCAAGATCTTTAACGTTAATAGCAATTCTTGTAGTGAGACAACCCCTTTAAGACCTACTACTCCCAACATGCTCCGGGGCGAGTTTCCGGAAAAGCTGCGGCAATCAATCTCAGGTGCCACATCCCTAGCAATCACTTTGCGCCAAACCTGCGCCCGCCGCTAAAATGACACGCGATTATAAACATCGAATAGAACTGCGCAGTAATTATTGCATTGTGAGTTGTTAACACTACAACTCCCATCGTGCTCTGGCGGTCGGAGAAGTTTTACCTGAGCCACTACCGGAAAAACTACACGCCCGCGATGAAGGCAAAGAAAATTCGGAAGCGGCGCCGCTTCCCTCACAAGTATAGCGACCGCCGACTGTGTATAGGATAAAAGGCGCCAATCGGAAATAGCGGCTTCACTGGCGATGATGCTGCGCCAAAACTGCAATAGCGAGGAGTAACCGCACGACGGTCGCAGCGTAGAGAGCGCGGCGGAAACTCCAGAG
>JAODAL010055308.1:0-24056 GCA_025379985.1 Phyllomedusa bahiana
ACTTCTTCATAGTATGCTTGCCCTGGTCTGATGTCCTGGGTTTAAATATCCGTACTCCTGTCGACAGCCCCTGACATTACAGCAGCTCCGGGGCCCGGGTGTTCCCACCGAACCTCCTGTAATGACATCTTACACATGACTCTAGTGACCATAAAGCCCCTCTCTGGCCATAGCCTTCTTGTGCCGTACAAGAATGATTGTCAGCTCCGGAGCCCAGGTGTTCCCGCTGGTCCTCCTGTAATAACGTCATACACACGGCTCTTGTGACCATAAAACCAATTGCTGGCCGTAGCCTTCATGTGCCGTACAAGAGTGATTGTCAGCTCCTGAACTGCTGGGACGGCCGGGGCTATCGAGGTGAGAACTGGTTAATTTCTTCTTATTTTACGGCAGGGCCGGGACGATGGGTAGGCAATGGTAGGCGACCGCCTAGGGCGCCACTTCATCCCATACAGAAAAGGGGGCACAAGGAGGTATGGGATGGGCTGAATTTTCTATTTGGGGGGCGCTTTGTGCCTTGTTTGCCTAGGGCAGCAGAATACCTTGTCCAGCCCACTCCCGATCTACACAGGGGTGCATGAAAATTTTGGACAAGCCCTTTAATAGTGCCATATGCACAGTACCAGTCGTCTCAGTGGATTTTCAACTTCTAAACAGCAATGGAAAAACTTATAAACTTATTGCTGCTGATAGCCTGGCTATGAGCTGCAAAGTAAGCGACAATATTGAGGTTTAACGGCCAAATAATGTATGTCTCTAAAAGAAAAAAAAAACAAACAATGTATAATACTGCGGAAAATAAAGTAAGGCTATCTATATTATAGGCTACGGGCTCTCCCGCTGCTGGGAGGTAACAAAGGAACAGTATTTAAAGGGACATTCTCGCTACAATGAATAGCTTTTAACATGTAGGGAAAGATTAATGAAGACTATTACCAAGTACATAGCTGTTTTGATTTTGCTTTGTTCAGGAGGTAAAGAAGATTTTATCTACTGCTAGGGTGCACAAATTTCACTACCTCTCCCTGTTCTCTTATCTGATTGATCCAAGCTCTCGTCAGTCAGTTAATCCTACCATTATGTGTCACTCCCTGCTTAGTGTAATCAGTAGCGCAGAAGTTTTTTTTTCCCTAAGTTAAAGGGGTTGTCTCACAATATTGATTCATCTTACTTCAGTCCTGTTTTCTTGGTTTCATTTTAATTTCAGGGTGTGTTTACTGGCTTCTACTAGACTGCCAGGTCTGTAGCTATAGCAACCAGCGCTGGCAGCCTTTCAGGAGAGATTGAACAGGTCTGTAGCTATAGCAACCAGTGCTGGCAGCCTATCAGGAGAGATGGAACAGGTCTATAGCTAAAGCAACCAGTGCTGACAGCCTATCATGAGAGATGGAACAGGTCTATAGCTAAAGCAATCAGTGCTGGCAGCCTATCAGGAGATACTGAACAGGTCTGTAGCTATAGCGACCTGAGTAGCTTTTGCAGCCCATACAAAGGGGATATCTAGGATTAGGAGACATTTGTTAATGGACTTGCAAGATCTTTAACATAAAAAGCAGCAATCCTTGTGGTGAGACAACCCCTTTAATGACCAGTTTTAATCAGGGGCGAAACTTGAAGCTTTTGGGCCCCAATGCAAAAAGTGATTTGGGCCTCCCAGCTATTATGTGCTATTTATAATACTGGTATCTTCCTATGTGTAATATAAATGCCTTAAAAATTCTCCCTCTCATTATTCTGCATTTGGCAAATAGAAATAATTTTGGTTCCTAATTGACCTAACACGGGGAAGGTTTATTCTTATTTCATGTCAGAGAGTGAGAGAAACCTGCAGATGGGGCTTTATATAGAGGGGAGGAAGAACCTGCAAATGGGGCTTTATATAGAGGGAGGAAGAACCTGCAGATGGGGCTTTATATAGAGGGGAGGGAGAAAACCTGCAGATGGGCTTTATAAAAGAGGGAGGGAAGAACCTGCAGATGGGGCTTTATATAGAGGAGAGGAGAAACCTGCAGATGGGGCTTTATATAGAGGGGAGGGAGAAACCTGCAGATGGGGCTTTATATAGAGGGAGGGAGAAACCTGCAGATGGGGCTTTATATAGAGGGGAGGGAAAAACCTGCAGATGGGGCTTTATATAGAGGGAGGGAGAAACCTGCAGAAGGGGCTTTATATATATAGTGGATGGAAACCTCTGGTTTTAACTGTATGCACATAATAAGTCATTTAAATACGGATCCTCTGAAGAGCACACATGTTGGTAGAAAAGTGTGCACAATGATCACATAAAAAGAGTGGATACAATAAAGAAAGTGCTAAATATAATAATACAATTTATGTAGACATATCACCTGCTACCACCGAACACCCTGCACGCGTTTCGCACGCTGTAGCTATAACTTCACGAGTGCAAAAGGAGCCTTTAATGTATGGTTTTCAGCTCAAATTTTAAGACCAATTTAACCTGCATTACAAAATTAGACCTAAGCTAGGAAAGACAGTATGGAGATTACTATTACTATTATTATTAGAGACACAAAAAACAACCAAATACTTGACAGATGTCATGTTGTGGTATAAGCCAGGAGCTGCACAGCGTAAAAGTTGAGCATTTACTTCCCCAGCACCGACGTCCCTGATACTCACTTTGCACCTGCATTCTCCTAATCATGTCTTTGAAATTAGATCTGGTCGCTTCTTCTGCTCATTTATAGGTTATTCTGATTACTTGGCACCATTTTGATTTTACGTATCTGCTTGGACTTTGATATTATATTATGTTTCCTAAATATCAAAGGGTATTTATAATTTGCCTTGATTAGGGAACACTTTGGGGGACATGTATGAACATCGGTGCGTCAAAGTTCATTGTTTCATCTTTTTTTTCTGTGTAAAATGCGCCTGATGTATGCCAATGGTTTTTGTGCGTTCATAAATGCTGTGTAAGGCCCCGCCCCTCGCCTATGTGTTTGGCGCATTATGGAACTGAGGCGCATTAGTAATGTACTAACGTGTATAAAGGCCATAGACAGGCTGGAAATAAGAGAAGTCATTAGAATAACATGTCAGTGATAGAAACTATGGGACTGATCCTGCTTGGAGGACCACAGATCCCAGCAATACCTGTGCTGTGCCGGCTCTTGCTGTATGTAGAATAAAGGATGAGAGCAGCAAAAATACATTTCAAATTTAATGTAGTAAAAAATGTAAAAATCTGAACAACATCATCAGTGGTTATTTCATGTAAAATTAGTTTAATATTCTATGAATTTTAAATACATTTTATAGGAAATATTTCTATATTTTGGGGACGTTATATATTTTTATATTGATTTTATATGATCACATTTTCATTAAATTAAAATAATTAATATTATATTTAATAATTTGATGATAATAATAATAAAAATGTGATGATAATAATAAATGACGCTTTATTAGTGTACTGGTGTAAATAGAAAAATATGGCACAGTTTTTCCCTTTAAAAGCAATTCTAGCTTCACTTAGACTGTTTTGGGCTCAGGCAAACACATTTGAAATAGGTCTGCTGTCGAGTTGATAATGCGCCTAGTTTTCGACACGCATTCATAACATTTGTCGCTTTTCGAATGTGTAGTGCACATCCCTACAGAATGCCCAACAGCACTCACCTTCATGTTAGGGCTCAGGCAGACCACATTGAAAAGCCTGCGAGTTTTCGACTAATGCGCATAACACATAGGGGAAGTGCGTCCGACAGCGGAGCTGACACAGTGAGGCGCATTATACGCCAGAAATAGTGTGAAACCTCCGATCATACATGCCCCCCCTTTGACTTTTCTCTCTTGCGTGTTTTTGGAATATTTTTACCCGTGGTGGGGGGTGCATTCACCTTGTGCTGTGGAGATATTCTGTGCTTTACATGATGCTAATATTATGTAAGATTGTGCTAAGTCAAACTACAATATTAATTGTTTCCAGGACGACCATTGTATGTTGAAACCATAACTCTATGGAAACTGGTGATTGTTTCCTCAACATACTGCCACATAAAAAGAAAAGAAAATGAAGTCGGTAACTAATCCAGATAAAGCACATATAACAATCAGGAGGAGCAGGAGGGGGGGGGGGGGGGGAAATCACTGCATGCACCTCACTACTACATGTAAGAGCAGTACAGGACATGTAGTACTGCACTGTACTGTAGAGAGCCGCTATAGACCACCAATCACTGCATGCACCTCACTAAGACATGTAAGAGCAGTACAGGACATGTAGTACGCACTTACGTAGAGAGGTGCTATAGAAAACCAATCACTGCATGCACCTTACAATTACGTGTAAGAGCAGTAAGGACATGTAGTATCGCACTGTACTGAGAAAAGGGGGCCTATAGACCACCAAAAACAAAACATCGCATTCCTCCCAAAAGAAACCAACTAATACATGTAAGAGCAGTACAGGACATGTAGTTTTCGCACTGTACTGTAAGAGGGCTATAGACCACCAAACTGCATGCACCCACAATACATGTAAGAGCAGTACAGGACATGTAGTACCCCACTTACTGTAAGAGAGGGGCTATAAGCCAGCCAATTACTGCATACACCTCACTAATACATGTAAGAGCAGTATAGGACATGTAGTACCGCACTGTACTGTAGAGAGGTGCTATAGACCAGAGGTTCCCAACCCTAGTCCTCAAGGCACACCAACAGGTCATGTTTTCTGGCTTTCCTTAGCATTGCACAGGTGATAAACATTAAATTTTCAGTGCATTCTGAGGGATATCCTGAAAACATGACCTGTTGGTGGGCCTTGAGGACTGCAGTTGGGGAACACTGCTATAGACCACCAATCACTGCATGCACCTCACTAATACAGATGGTTTGCAAGTTAAAAGTTCATGATAAGTGGCTGGATTATCCAGTAAATGACATCTGCTGCTGACAAGCAGGATCTGTGACATCGTATGTTGAGTCTGGTTTCAGGATACATGGTCTTTCCCGGAACATTGCACGTTGAATATATTGTATCCGGAGGTCATTGTAACTTGAGGGATCACTGCATTCAGTTTTGATACCTAATCTGTACTCACATGTCTTTACTCTCTTATGGGACAATTATTAGATTTCATTTATTTTTCAGTGAACGATTATTATATTGTTTCCCATGTGCGAACTTACATCTGTAAAATTTATATACATAGTGAGTTCTACTTTTCCCCCCGGTTTTCATTGCTTTTATTTTTTTAGGCTGCTTTTTACCTTATTATCAGTGAAGGTTTTCTTCTGCTATGTTTAGTTGTGCAGTCATACATAGGCGGCAAATGTATTAAGGCAATTGCACTAGAATAATGGTGCAATATGTGGCAAACGTAATGGCTTGCCTTACTGCACATTTGTTAGGAGTTTCTGACAGTTGTAGACACTTTTGTGTCTCATCTGACAAAGGTGGGCCTAATACAAGGGGCTTAAGGTGCAATGAGGTGCGCCAAAATTATGGCGCATAAAGTTAAGCCAATTTAAAGAAGATGTAAAGTTAGACTGGACATCCTAAACTTTGTGCCACATTTATCATTACTATGATACTTGTAGCGCATTATAAGACTGTTTGGTGTTAAACGGTATTGATATATCTGCTCTACTCTGTCACTTTTTTCTTCTTTTTCTAATGTATGGAGAGATATGGCCTCCGCAGTCCAACCGTCCACAGGACTAGATTCTTAGAGGGACATGTATTGAAACTGGTGCCGACTCGCCACTTCTACCTCTCTTGTAGTAGTGCATGATCCAACAGTCTGTATGAGTCTCCCAACGCTTTATACATGTGTCCCATTCTACGCCAAAAGTAGTCTCAGCCACTTTGCAACTGGTGTGAATTTATACAATAGTTTTGTACCAAACTTTGGCACATTTTTGGCTCATTGTACGACCCAATTTTTGGCATGCAACGGTTTATACATCTACAGAACAGGGCTACGACAAAGCAAGGCAAAAAAATTGCACAAAAGCTGCATTCAATTTACAATTGCAGGGCTGCTCTGTGTTTCTTGCAACACTAGAAAACCAGAAAATCCTCCAAGAATCAGCCACGAGGCTAAATCTCCAAAAACGGTCGAAAGTCGTCCAGTCTTTGTCTGATGCACGGTCGCGGTTTATATCAGGTTTTGCGCAAAGACCGCGGTTGGTTCTTGTTTTTTCACCGTCGGCCTGTATAATTGATTGTATGACAGGACGATGAGAAAACTAAAAGCGCCTGCGTATTATATAACATGTTATATATTCCACCGGCGCCAGAAGACGAGTGGAGAAAAAACGACCTGTGGAGACTCCAGGTAGTTTTTTTTTCTAGTATAGTCTATGGGGCTGCAGGAACAATCGTATTTTTGGTGGTTTTAGAATTCTAAAAACGTCTAAAATACGATTGTTTTGCTATGCCATAGATACATAGCCTAACATTACTAGTATAAGGGAATGTTCACAAAGTGAATTTCGGTGCGTGTGTGTTTCGGGAGCTCAAGCTGATCAGCGCGGACTCCCGAGGCATGCGGAGGGGACCCCCGGGAGCCCCATAACACATTGTCAGCAAGCAAATGCAAAAAAAAAAATAAATGACATGTCACTTATCCCCCCCGTGGTAAATTTTTTTTTGATTGAAATTGTATGCTTGGGGGGGGGGGGGGGGGGGGGTTGGAATCCCACAGTTCTCTATGAGAGCTATGGATTACCGTAATTGCGGCGCGCATTTCCCGCGTATAACGGCAATACCCGCAAATACTCAGCAAATGGGCGCCAAAAAACCCATGGGGAACATACCCAAAGGGGCGTCAAAAGGGGTTTGGGCGCTGATTCTGGGTGTGAGTTCCATGTCTAGAATCAGCGTCAAAAGTGACCGGCAACGACGAAACTGTGCTTTTTATCTGATGACAGTATCAGCAGCAAAATAACCGTCTTGTGAAGTCACCCCGAGGCTGCGCCCACACAATAAAGGACAAAATACTCGTCAGATTCTAAATCCACAAAACTGCTGAGTACAACAGTATTTTAGGTTTTTGGTGCTGATTTGGGGTTTGGTTTTTCAATGTTTTTATCAGTGTAGAGATATATGGTGTCTATCTACAGAGAACCGGTAGCTCTACACACACACACATATATAGAGAGAGAGAGATACAGTGAGAGATAGCGGTATATATATAGAGCTTCCTATTCTGTGTAGATAGGTATCAAATCCTAAATCTACTCCAAAATCTGTGCACAAGGCTTTCTGTTCTGTTTTCAAGCAGTCCCATTGACTTCAATCATAAATTTTCCACTGTTTTCAGAGTAAAATCCGACGGGAGACTGAACATGTTCCAGGCTTTGTGTAGACTACAGCTCGGATTTTCTATTGAGGTCAATGCGGATGATTTACGGTCGGATTTTGACGGATTTGAAAACCAAATCTGTTTCATAGACAGACTGGAAATGCTTGCCATCTAGACGGGCCCTAAGGGAGACCTGGATGATCGGGATTTTCACCCTTTTTGTGTAAAATGCGCCAAAGTGGGCGGCTCCGATGTCTAATGCACCTAATGAATGTGTTGGGCGCATTGTTCATAAGACTCAACACTTTCTAATGCGCCAAACATGAGGGGGTGTTCTGGGGGCGTCTGGGGGTGTTCTGGGGGCGTCACACCACACTCGTAATAACAGACACATATATGAATGTGGTTCGGCAAAACCAGGCGCATTAATGCTTGGACAGGCAGACCTATGTCAATGTGATCTGCCTGAGCCTGAGGAGTCGCAGTGGAGCTGGATTTGCTGTTAGGGAAAAAAAATGTCCAATATTTCTCAACTTCCACCAGTGCAATAATAAAAAGTAATTTCTTATAATTATCAAACTATAGAAAATTAAATTATTTAAATTTAATAAAAAAAAGTTATCATAGAAAATTTATCTAAAAATATATAATATCCAAAAATAATAAAAATATCTCCCATATAAAAAATGTATTTAAAAATTTAAAAGAATCTAAAACTAATTTACATGGAATAAACCACTGATGACTTGTTCAGATTTTTTAAATTTTTAATTTTTTACTACATTAAATTTGAAATGTATTTTTGCTGCTCTCACCCTTTATTCTACCCTACAGTAAGAGTCGGCACAGCACAGGTATTGCTGGGACCTGTGGGTTCACCAAGCAGGATCAGTCCCATATTTTTCTATCACTGAACATGCTATTTAAGGACTTCCTTATTTTAGCCTATCTGTAGCCTTTATACAGGTTTGGGGCATTACAAAATGGCCTAAGTTCCATAATGCAACCAAACACACAGGGAGGCGGGAACTTTAGACTCCATTTATGACGCACAAAAACCACTTTCTTATATTCAGGCGCATTATACACTGAAACATAGATGAGAAAATGCACTTCAATGCGCCTAGTTCCAGACATTTCTCCCACAGGGCTCACTCACAGGGCGGCCATCAGTCTTCTATTAACTGTTTCAGGGCCCCTCAGCCAAATCCAAACGGGGCCCCCACCCATTACTAGTTCCTATTTTTTAATATATCAGTGGGCCCCTTTTTGATTAGGGCCCCTGACAGGAGTACTGCCCGTACTGCTCTATTGGCACTCCCGGTCACATACATGTGTACACAAGCCCTTACTGGATCAGACCAATACGCGGCCGGGGTCTACATCCTCCGTCCTTTATTTGCGTATTCTATGGTTATGAATTGTGGCAACATTCAAGCAGTCAGTAAGTGGAAACGTTCAGCACAATGATCCTGCAATAGTCACCGCTGCCTCGGATAGTCCTAAAAGTTCTAGACTGACGTTTGTGGTTTGCAATATCAAAATAACTATCTGCACCATCAACGCTTCAGAAATGAGCTGCTCCCTCCCTCTCTCTCTCTTCTTTTCTCTCTCTCTCTCTCTTTCATTCTTTTTTTTTTCTGCTAAAAATACCAGAGCCACTTCCTGTTTTTTCACCCAACATCTGTAGTAGAGCCGTGCACATTGCAAAGTTTTATATTTAGCAGATTCTTATGAGGGAGAAGCGGTTTAAGTCTTTTGTTAATTCCAAAATGGTTCTGAAGATCCCAATAAATGTCTTCTTAGCGCAGAAAGAGGCCGGACGCCATTACCCTTGTCATTGTCATGTCTACTGGCCGGAACCACACTAAGGGAGACCTGTCTGGAACTAGGTGCATAGAAGTGCATTTTCTCATCTATTTGTCAGTGTATAATGCACCTGAATGTATGAAATAATAATAATAATCTTTATTTATATAGCGCCAACATATTCCGCAGCACTTTACAATTTGACGGGAGTAGGTGCAGATAAAAAAACATACATTGCATAATGAAAAGCTACTTACAGATGAGACACAGGGCATTCTGGGGGTGTTCTGGGGGTGTCGCACCGCACTCGTAATATTAGACACATATATGAATGCGGTTCAGCAAAACCAGGCGCATTACTGCTCGGACAGGCAGACCTATGTCAATGTGATCTGCCTGAGCCTGAGGAGACGCAGCGGAGATAGATTTGCTGTAAGGGGCAAAAATGTCCAATATTTCTCAGCTTCCACCAGTGCAATAATAAAAAGTCATTTCTGATAATTATCAAACTGTATAAAATGTAATTATTTAAATGTAATAAAAAATTTTATCATAGAAAATTAATATAAAAATCTATATATCCCAAAAATATAAAAATATCTCCTATAAAATGTATTTAAAATTAATAGAATCTAAAACTAATTTTACATGAAATAACCACGGATGATGTTGTTCAGATTTTACAATTTTTAATTTTTACTACATTAAATTTGAAATGTATTTTTGCTGCTCTCAGCCTTTATTCTACATACAGCAGGAGCCGGCACAGCACAGGTATTGCTTGGATCTGTGGTCCTCCAAGCAGGATCATCCCATAGTTTCTATGCACTGACATCTATATCTGATGACTTTTCATCTTCGTCCAGCCTATCATAGCCTTTATACATATTTCGGCAGATTACTAATTGCGAATAAGTTCCATTAATGCACCATACAAACAGCGAGGGCGGACTAAAGACCCCTTTAATGAGCACAAAAAACTCATTTTATAACATTCACACAGACGCATTATACACTGAAACAATAGATGAGAAAATGCATCATTCAATGCGCAATAGTTCCAGACCATGACACACCCTAAGAGCACATGCACTGCCATCAGTCATCTATTATACACCATTTCATGGCCACCATACAGCCAAATCAAACGGCAGAAATCCCCTGCTACCTCAAGAGCTTTACAATCTATTAGGAGTGAAGTGGTGGATGAAGGGAGTAAGAAGTGCTAGGTTACAATGTCCAGCCATGTGACAAATATGAGGTGGTTTAAAGTAGGAATTCAGATGAACCTAGCCACCCTGACAGTACATCTAAAATAGAATAAGTGTGCCGAATTGATTTGAGTAGGCAGAAGAATGTGTGCGCTTAAGATTAGTGGGGAGGGGAGGTTAGCCCATTAGGATCTTTCGTAGGGCGCAGACTGAGAAAATGTGTTCTTCGATAGCCTCAAAAAACTATGAGGCGTAGTGAGTGTGCTGATCAGCCAAATAGCAAATTAACACGTGGTAGCATTGTTTCGCCAAGAACTTGGTGCCCGCCCGTTGAAAAAGTATTTGGAGGCGGGCAGAGGAGGTTCTGATAACTGAGAAGTAGTTTCTAAGATTATCCGCCGACGCGGAGAGCCCGGTAGAAGGTGGTAGACAGAGATAGTGGAGGATATATATGGAGGTTCAGCACTTGTGGAAGAGTTTTATATGGGTAGTGATGATTAGATTATATTAGCATCCTGTACTGAATAGGCAGCCATGCAGAAGACTAGACACAGGGTAGAGCATGCAGTATAACGCGGCTGAGAAGAAAGACAAGTCTGGCTAGCTGATTCGGCGACAGATTGGAGAGGGGAGAGTTTTGCAAGTGGTTGATTGTGACGATTATAATGGCGTCTACGAGTTCAGCTCGCCGGAACCCCAGCGCAGTTGTGTTTGGTGCATTACGAAACTATAAGCATTAGTAGATAGCCCCAAACAACGTATTCCAGGCTATACAGTAGATAGGCTGGAAATAATGAAGTCATTAGCATTACGCATGTCCGAATGAATAGAAACATGGGATTCTGATCCTCCTCAGCTTGGTGGACCAACAGCTGCACAATGCATATAACCATGTGCTGTTGCCGCTCTTGCTGTATGTAGAAGAAAAGCTTTAGAGCAGCAAAAATAAATTTCAAAATTGTAATGTAGTAAAAATTTAAAATTAAAAAATCTGAACAACAACATCAGTGGTTATTTAATGTGAAATTAATTTTAGATTCTATTCATTTTAAATACATTTTATAGGAGATATCTTTATATTTTTTATATATTTCTTATCTTAAAATTTAGTATGATCACATTTTTTATTAAATTTAAATAAATTGTTTAATTAATATATAGTTTGATAATTATAATAAATTGCTCCATTTATAGTTGTTCCCTGGTGGAACAAAGCTGAGAAATATTTGGACATCTTTTTCTCTAGACAGCAATCCAGCTCCACTGCGACTCCTCAAGGCTTAGGCAGATCCACATTGACATAGGTCTGCCTGTCCTAGCATTATGGCACCTGTGTTTGGCGAAACCTCATTCATGAGATGTGTCTAAAATTACGAGTGTGGTGCACCACCACTTATACAGCCCGCCTCTCATTAGTTGTGCGCATTAGAAAGTGTTCGTGCATTTGACGCCAGGAAAGGGTGAAAAACCCGATCACACAGGTCTCCCTAAGAATCTTCTCAAAGAGCTCTGGCCAACAATTAGCACCGATTATTTCTCTGGCAGCGTATTCCGCTCTTGTGCTCGTAATTTTCTACATAACAGAAAGATGAGAGGCAACGCCAAACACCTTCAGTATTTAGAATCTGTAAAAATCCGATCGTAACCCAGTGCCCTTAGCCCGCAATAGAAAATCCGTGCTGTAGTCTAAACAGCATGGATTTTCTACTGTGGGATTTCTAAACCACCAGAATATAGAACCTGTTCTATCTTCCGGCAGATTTCCATCGGATTCCCATATAGTCAAAGGACTGGGCCAGCAGGAAATAGCACAGATTTTAGCGCAGACCCACGTCAAAAACATGGCACAGCGATGTTAAAGTACTGTCAGATTTTGGACGGCATTTTAACATACACTGTATAGACACAGCCTTACAATCCAGCAGGGGCGTAGCTACGTGGGTGACAGAGGTACAGATCGCTACCAGCCTCTGAAGCTGAGGGGCCCATAATCCCTTCTGCTTTATAAGGAAACACACACATTGAAAATGGCTGGGGGCCCCATTTTCACTTTTTCCACCAGGGCCCAGAGAGCTTCAAGTTACACCTCTGCGAATCCATGTCTTTTGACATGTAGGCAGCACTAACTGACTTCACAATCCTCAGATACAATGTTTCCAGCAACATTCTCCATTCCTGGTACATTGCTATCTTGTAGCTTGCCAGCACTCATCAGTAATCAATTGCTCCCAGACTCCGGACTGATCTGCGGTCTCGATACGTGAATGGAAGAAGCCGACCTATTATCATATGTTCAAATAGGGGCCACATGTATGAAATTAGCCAGATTTCCATGCTATATTTCATGTTCTAACTAGCGGATCATACACAATCAGGCGCATTCTTTAGTGCTAGGGCGACATTTCTGGATCAGGTAAGCCACTTGTATAGTGCTCTACCTGTTCCAGCAGTAATATGCCTGGAAATGCCAGACTGAAGCTCTAAGTGTGCAGCTTCATACAGTTGTAGTGCGACGTCTGCAGCCGCCCCGCTCCCTCCCCCATCTCAGGCGCATTACAAAGTGCTGCGGGCGCTCTGTAATGTGTCTGATACTGGAGTGCGGGTGGTTACAAATAGAGCGAACAGGGGCTGAAAATACCCAAGCTACGGTCACCCGTACATACATGTCACCCCATAGGTGTGTAAGCTGCGTCCCACGTGCAGAGGAGAAATAAACGTCGGTTAAGCGGAGAATCAGCCCTCCTCCCTATCACATTCGTTTGCACATAGTCTCCGACAAACAAACTACGACGGAAGAATGTGCTAGGTAGAATGTTTTGCGAGCTGAAATTCTACCGCCGGAAAACGAAACCCCCCGTGCAGTCGGGGACTGCTGCACGGGTTTTTCATAGAGCACCATTGTGCAAAACCACAAACCGGCTGAAAAACCGGCCGAAAAACCGTGCCATGGGGACATGCCCTAAGGCTGAAAAAAGACAGACGTTCATCCAGTTCAGCCTATTGTCCTGCAGAGGAAGACAACCCCCCCCCCCCCCCCACACAGTGAGATAAAAGCCAGTTGTCCTCATTTCCGACTCCAATCTGGAAATTAGACTCAATCTCTGGATCGACTCCTGTGACTTCCAGCCTCCAGCAGCTCCTCCTGATGTTATATGGAAGGACGCGCTGAATCTGGATCAGTATTTGCTGCATTTTCTCTCATCTCCATTTTGCATTATGTTAGTGATATTCTGGAGCTTCTGATGAACACTTCCTACTTTTGGCGTTGGCAGCGCGTAGATCATGAATAAAGTCACTTGTGGTGGGTTGTCTTGGTTACTATACAAAGCGTGCAATAGTCTGGCTGCACACATATCCCTTGTTGGGCGGATCCATGTGGTAAAGAGGGCAGATTTATCAGAGTTGTTAAAGATATAGCTGAAGGTGGCGTCATTGTTTGAACAACTTGCAGTTTATGTCACTTGTTTTGCGTAATGCTGGGGTGAAAGTGTATTGTGAATGGACAAATGGTGCCGCTAGAAATGTCCGAAATTGATTAGAAGAGTATGACCAAGACATCCAAGCACTGCCCTGGTCCAATTCCCTAATTGAGCATATGGTGAAAGCCTAAGTCTTGGATGTGGATGTTTGTTCTATGGCCACCTCCAGCAGGCTGTTGAACCCGCTGGATTGGTGGTGTTCGGTTCTATGGACCCTGCAGCAGCTGTGAAGCCACCTGGAGGGTGGTGGTTGGTTCATGGCCCCTAATACCAAACCCAGCAGCTGTGGGGCCCCTGGATGGTGGTGTTGCCTATGGACCCTCCAGCAGATTGTGGGGCCGTCTCTGGATGGTGGTGTTGGCTCTATGAGAAGTCCAGCAGCTGTGGGGACCCTGGATGTGGTGTTGGCTCTTTGGACCCTCCAGCAGCTAAGGGAGACCTCCTGTAAGGTGTGTTGGCTTCTATTGGACCCTCCAGCAGGCTTGTGGCCCCTGGATGGTGTGTTGGCTCTATGGAATCCATCACAGCAGGCTAGTGGGAGCCGCCCTTGGAATGGTGGTGTTGGCTCTATGGCCCTCCATGCAGCTGGTGGAGTACCCCCGTGTATAGGTGGTGTTGGCTCTATTGGACCCTTACCAGCAGCTGTGGGGCCAACCTGGATGGTAGGGTTGGCTCTATGGGACCTTCCAGCAGCGTGTGGCCCCATGGATTGTGTAGTTGGCGTCTATGGAACCGCACCGCAGCAGCATGAGGGCCCACCAGCATGGTGGTGTAGGCATGCTATGGACCCGCTCCCCCACCAGCAGCTGTGGAGGCCCTGATGGTGCTGTTGGCTCGTATGGACCTCCTAGCAACTGTGGGGCCCCTGGATGGTGGTGTGGCTCTATGGACCCATCCAGCAGCTGTGGGGCCCCTGTGATGGTGGTGTGTTTGACCTCTATGGACCCCAGCAGCATGTGGGGCCCCTTGCATGGTGGTGTAGGATCTATGACCTCCACGCACTGGGGGCTGTTCTGATTGGTGTCGTGGCACTATGGACCGCTCCACGCAGCTGTGGGAGGGACCCCTGGATGGTGTGTGTTGGCTCTATGACCGCTCTCAGCAGCTGTGGAGCTCCACTGGATGGTGGTGTTGTATCTACTATGACGACCCTCCAGCAGTCTATTGGGGCCACTGGATGGTGGTTGTTTACGCTCTATGGACCCTCCAGGCAGCTGTGGACTACCTGGATGGTGTGTAGAGCTCTATGGTCGCCTCCATCAGCTGTCTGTGGGGTCTCCTGGATGGTGGTTTCTGTTTAGCTCTATTGGATCTCTACCAGCGAGGCTTGGCCCCTGGATGGTGGTGTTGGCTCTAAAGACCCTCCAGCAGCTGTGGGATGCAGTTGGTGCCAGATACTTGTGACAACCTACTAGGACCTTATTGAGTCACTCACTGCTCATCTAGCTGCTGGCAGTGCTCTTCATGGTGGTTACTCTTGATATTAGCTGGTGGTCACAATAATGTGGCTGGACTGTGAATATGTTAGTGTTGTGGCAGCAGGGTTATTGTAGGCTGTATACTTTGCTGAAGAGGTGAATTGTGTGAAACCAAAAATACTAAATACAAGAAGCCACTATCTGCTGCAGAACATATAAGATTTAAGTTTATCAGCACCTATCATGGATACTTGCTCCAGTTGTTATAAAACAGCAAAGCATTGCTCATCCCATTCATCTGAAATAATATGCAGCCGTCCTGTCCGCAGCCTAACGCTATGTCATTATTTGGGTTCAGCAAGATGAATGGAAACTTCCACCACGGTGTCCACAAAGGGGAGGTGTGAGCCGAAATGATATCATTCCCAGAACAGATGAGCAGATAGAAACGTACCGGCTCTAGTTCTGTGATACTTCCTATAATAAAAAAAAAATAACATCTTGCATTGTTCTCTGTGGCCTCAGGTCGCAGCTAGAAAAAACATTTTCTAGATAATTTTGTGACTATTCCGAAAAACAGATTTTAGTTTATGATGACAGCAGCGGATTATCCATAGGAGTGCGCGGATTATCTACGTAGCAACTGTCTTTACATAATGTAGGAGGTCGGAAATACGTGAACACCCTCTGGATTACCTATTGATATCAATGGACGATTGGAAACAAATCCATTCTGGCCCCTCAGGGCCGTCTGCACGGCGGGTGTTACAGTCGGATTTTGATGCAGTATCGGATTTAAAAATCGGCAAAATCCGACCGTACAACCCTTCCCATAGACCTCAATGTAAAAATCTGAGCTCGGATTTTCTGAGGTCGGATTTCAAAGCTGCCATTTTTGCAAAAAACTTGGTACACGTTCAGTTACTTCATTCTCCGTATTTAGGCCACGTATAAAACACCAGCTGAAAATTTACTATTGAAGTCAATAGGGCTACTTGAAAACCGACCTGAAAGCTTTGTGAAGCTGATTGATGGCACATATTGTATTGAATCTCTCTGTTTGAATTTTTTTTGTCAATTACACTGTAGAGATATAGCTATCTACAGAGAATAGGTAGATCTATCTATCCAGCTGTCTATCCATATATATATATATATATATAATAATATATTACTATATATAAAAATATATATATATATTATAGTGAAAAAATATATGATAACTGTTTCATATCTATTCAGATACCAACTTGTCATCCTTTCTATCTATCTATCCGATCTATCTATCTGTCTATCTATCTATCTATCTATGCCAACTATCCCATATCTATCTATCTATCTATCTATCATCTCATATCTATCTATCTCGCTATCTATCATAGTCTAATCTATCTAATCTATATATCCATCTATCTATCTATCTTCATATCTACCTATTTATACACCGTCTAAGTGCAATCCAAAATATCTATACATTGCTATGCTCATATGCTAATCTTATCTATCTAGTCTATCTAATTTATTTTAGGAGCTACCTATTCTAGTGTAGATAGATATATCTCTAAACGGCCTGAAAAAATATATTGAAAAACAAATTCTAAATCAGTGCCAAAATTTGCACCATAAAACGAAAAACAGAGTTAAAAATCCTTGGTTTTTGTGTAAAATACTGTTCAAACACAGCTTAGAATCTGACAAGTATTTATTTATTCATCTACAAAGTAATGTTAAAATGCCGTCCAAACTCCGACAACATTTTAACATGCACTGCGGTGTTTGGCTCGGGTTTGCTCCACAAGCTGCGGTCTGTTTTCCGAATTTCTGCACTGTTAAAACATGAATAAAAACACCAGCCGCTGTATACATTATTGTACCTAGGTATTTATTGTAGAACCTGCGGGGTTTTGGGTGGACATGGAGTGTAAATAGATCTATTTTACATTTAGATCTTAATATCCATGTTGAATTCAACAGGTATCCAGGCAACATGGTTTTCTATCTTTCCAGTCACTGACAGAGCGCTTTCATAATAACCCATCTGTTTAGAACTGCAACAACGGATTTTCTAATTGATGTGCCATAGAGGGTCTCTGGTTGACAGTTGATTTTCTATTGATAGGTCTGATGTGTCACTTTGTACAGGTCGATTTTCTATTGAGTCTAGGTCACTGGTTACAGTCCAGAGTTTTTATCCGTTGCGTCTTTCCTTGTCTTCTTTTACGTTTTCTTATTGAGGTCTATGGGCTACTGGTTACAGACGATTTTCCTATTGAGGCCTTATGGGCATTGGTTACAGACATGATTTCTATTGAAGGTCCCTATGGCACCTGCTTACCAGTCGATTTCTATTTTGAAGTCTATGGGGCAACTGGTTACAAGGTCTGATTTGTCTATAAGGTCTATGGGCAGCCGTTACATTTTGGATTATTCTATAGTGTAGTCTAGTGCGCACTGGGTACAGTCGGATTTTTCTATTGAGTCCTATGGGGCCACTGTTACAGTCAGATTTTACTATTGAGGTCTATGGGGCACAGGTTACAGTCGGATATATCTATTGAGATCTATGGCACTGGATTTACAGTCAGATTTTCTATTTGAAGGTTTATGTGGCACAGGTTACAGACGATTTCTATTTGAGGTCATATGGGGACCATTGGTTACAGACGAGATTGTTTCTATTGAAGTCATAAGGCATCTTGCTTACAGTCGGATTTTCTATTGAGGTCTACGGGGCACTGGTTTAATGATTTTTTTATTTAGGGGCTAAAAGGGCACTGGTTTACAGTCAATTTTCTATTGGGTCTATGGGGCACTGGTTTTCAGTCGATTTTCTATTGAGGTCTATGGGCACTGGTTCAATTTTCTATTGGGTCTATGGGGCACTGGGTTTAAATGGATTTTCTATTGAGGTCTATGGGCACTGGGGTTTAAATTGGATTTTTTTTTAGGTCTTTGGGCACTGGTTTCAGTCGGGTTTTCTATTGAGGTCTATGGGGGGACGGGGGTTTCAATCGGGTTTTTTTATTGAGGTCTATGAGGCACTGGTTACAGTCGATTTTCGGTGGATTCAAAATACTGAATCTGCTGAAAATCCGCCGGGAATCCAGTGCTGTGTAGACATGGCTGTATTCACACGGCATATTGCAGCTCACACAGGTATGCGCTGCAATACGTCTGCATTAGTCTTGTTGAAAGGCCGCGCTTGCAGGTTCACACTATCGACGCGTAATGGTCTGAGGCCATTCCGTACTTCTCGGTGCGTCAGCGCATAAAGGAAGAAACAAGTCACTTCTTCTCGTACATTAATAATTGTAAAATCCTGGTTGTCTGAATAATTTTTTCATAGTCCTCAATGAGTGCTGGACTTGTAACTGATTTCTCCTTATTTCCGGGCCATTCTTCAGCACAAATCCACTGTGTGAACATGCCCTACCTTACTTGAGCTTGGGCTGACACATTTTACTGGTCTTCACTGTCATTATTCTTCCTGAGATGATCTTTATAGAAGAAGAAATAGTTTCCATATGTAACTGTGAGTAAATCCAGAGCCCAGACGATGGGGCTATAATTAATTAGCAGGATGCTCATCTGATCGAGGGTCACTTATTTAAGCAAACATCATGCCCTCTAATTAAGGAACACCCAGTTGTCTTATTTCCCTTTCATTGTATTTGAATGGATATTCTGTCACATTTGCTCTAAAATACCAAAACAGTCATATTTGAGAATTTATGATATATATATATATATATATATGTATATATTACATACACACGCATATGGATATATTCTATGTGTCCTAGCTTGTGGGTGTGAATCTGATATACTATCATTGTGTGGTTGGATGGCCACATGACACTCCATGCACTTCTATATGTGGGCCAATAGAGGGGGACTAAATACTTAATTGTACGTATTGTAGAGAACACCGTCGTCTGTGCTCACCAGCCACGGGTTAGGAGTCTGCAACGTCGGCTCTCCAGCTGTTTGGAAGCTACATCTCCCATCGTGCCCACTGATATAGATTATATAAATGCATGATGGGAGTTGTAGTTTCCCAACAGCTGGAGAGCGGACGTTACAGACCTCTGCACTAGACTGACCCTTATGGGGTCTGCAACATCGGCTCTCCAGCTGTTGGGAAACTACAACTCCCATCATGCCCACTTATTTAGTTTATATAAATGCATGATGGGAGTTGTAGTTTCCAAACAGCTGGAGAGCCGACGTTGCAGACCCCTGAGCCAAGGGTTAGGGGGTTGGAGGAGAACGGTGCCACGTCACCCAGTCTTGTCCATGATGCCACGCCATGGCAACATAATGGAAAACATGATTCATCACACTTGGCCGCCTTCTTTTATTGCTCCATGCTTCGGCTCATGTGCCCCTCACAGGCTGCAGTGCCCTGTGTATCCCGACACCTTTCCATTAGAGCCAGAAGGAGCTATTCCAGCAACTTGTTCTATAGTAGCTCTTCTGTGGGATCAGACCAGATAAGCCAGTCTCCTCTCACAGAACAAAGACCTGGGGTGCCCCTGTCACCAGTTTATTGGTTGTCCCTCCTCAGAGCACCATTACACACTAGGAACATCTCACAAGACCTGCTGCTTTGTACATACTACGGCCAAAACATGTAGACATCACAGTTTGGCTCTACAGAGTCGCTCATATTCAGATTCATCAGATGCTTCTGCTTCCAACACATCAATTTCCATGTTCCTGTCTCAGCATTCCCTGATAATTTCCACCAGTTCTGTCCATAAATGTACTATAGTGCTACAGCTGTTTCAGGAGATAAACCAACCAACATTGGCAACCGACTCTATACTTCACCAGCAGAATAGTGAGTGCAGCTCTGGAGGATAATACAGGATGTAACTCGGGATCAGTACAGGATAAGTAATGTATGTACAGTGACTGCACCAGCAGAATAGTGAGCGCAGCTCTGGAGGATAATACAGGATGTAACTCAGGATCAGTGCAGGATAAGTAATGTATGTACAGTGACTGCACCAGCAGAATAGTGAGTGCAGCTCTGGAGGATAATACAGGATGTAACTCAGATAGTACTGGATAAGTAATGTATGTACACAGTGACTGCACCAGCAGAATAGTGAGTGCAGCTCTGGAGGATAATACAGGATGTAACTCAGGATCAGTACAGGATAAGTAATGTATGTACAGTGACTGCACCAGCAGAATAGTGAGTGCAGCTCTGGAGGATAATACAGGATGTAACTCAGGATCAGTACAGGATAAGTAATGTATGTACACAGTGACTGCACCAGCAGAATAGTGAGTGCAGCTCTGGAGGATACTACAGGTTGTTTGTCAGGATCAGTACAGGTTTATCTATGTATGTACAGTGACTGCACCAGGAGAATAGTGAGCGCAGCTCTGGAGGATAATACAGGATGTAACTCAGGATCAGTACAGATAAGTAATGTATGTACAGTGACTGCACCAGCAGAATAGTGAGTGCAGCTCTGGAGTATAATAAGGATGTAAGTCAGGACAGTACAGGATAAGTAATGTATGTACACAGTGACTGCACCAAACAGAATAGTGAGCGCAGCTCTGGAGTATAATACAGGATGTAACTCAGGATCAGTACAGGATAAGTAATGTATATACACAGTGACTGCACCAGCAGAATAGTGAGTGCAGCTCTGGAGGATAATCAGGATGTAAGTCAGGATCAATACAGGATAAGTAATGTATGTACAGTGACTGCACCAGCAGAATAGTGAGTGCCGCACTGGAGGATAATCAGGATGTAATCAGGATCAAGTACAGGATAAGTAATGTATGTACACAGTGACTGCACCACAGAATAGTGAGGCAGCTCTGGAGATAATACAGGATGTAACCAGGATCAGTACAGGATAAGTAATGTATGTACAGTTGACTGCACCAGCAGAATAGTGAGCGCAGCTCTGGAGATTAATACAGATGTAACTCAGGATCAGTACAGGATAAGTAAATGTAAGTACAGTGACTGCACCAGCAGAAGTAGTGAGCGCAGCTCTGGAGTATAATACAGAATGTAACTGATGATCAGTACAGGATAAGTAATGTATGTACACAGTGACTGCACCAGCAGAATAGTGAGTGCAGCTCTGGAGTATAATACAGAATGTAACTGATGATCAGTACAGGATAAGTAATGTATGTACACAGTGACTGCATCAGCAGAATAGTGAGTGCAGCTCTGGAGTATAATACAGGATGTAGCTCTGAATCATAAGTAGTGTAATCTACACAGTGACAGCGCTGTCTATGTAGATTATATTTAGAAATACATTAACAAACATTGTGGATAATTATCCTTTACAAAAAACCAATGTATTTTACTGAAGAATGTTGCGTGGGACCACAAAAAAACCAACAAAAAATGACAAACAATGCAATAACCTTTGAAATACAGCGCTGTCCTACTACTGAGTGCACAAAACTGCAAACAGAAACAGTGAGTCACACTTTACAGTTATTGGGTAAATTGTAATCAGACCGCATGTTCCTAGCGAGCATTACACAATCCACAGCGGTAGTGAAAAGCTTTGCGATTTTTGACATTAGGTCAAAAAATACCAGAAGTTCCTCTAGAAGAGCCGAATGCCGAGGAGCTAATATCAGGGGCTTCTGCTTCTACTACTGTTTTGTTTTTAAATTGAGCAGAAGAGTTGTCCGGATTTAAACAAATAAAGAAACCCGGTTACATTCTGTATAATACACTGATAAGATTGTGGTTTTGAAACTTTTGTGTATTTTAGGCAATGAATCTACAAGCTACTATTCCTGTTCTGTGACTGTAATTGTATCACAGAGAACGACAACATCTCGTGTGAAAAGTTCTGCTATTGTAATATATAGCATGACAGGAATATCATAGTTTTATTGTTCTTTAGTGAGAGAAACAAAGTAGCGATCTTGCAGGTGTGACACCTTTTATTGGAAGCTTTCCAGAACAGTTAGGTCCCTTCATTATGTACGATAGATGAGAAGACCCGAGTAGTCTGGAAATGTTGTTATGTAACAACATTTATTTTTGCTGGCTATTATAAGGTATCATACCTGCTGCTTCAGTTTCACTCAAGAACTATAAAAAACTTTTTTTTCAACTGCCGAGCACGAGACCAAACTTTATCTCTTTGAGCGGGAATAAGACTCTGTCCTATAGTTGCACAGCATTTATGCATGTATTTTGCTTTAAGGGGTTATCTCACTACATCGAATCATCTCACCTCAGTCCTGTTTTCTTGGTTTCACTTCGAATTCAGGGGCGTGTTTACTGGCTTCCACTAGGCTGCAGTAGAAGCCAGGTCTTTTAGCTATAGCAACCACGCTGGGCCGCCTATGAAGGAGAGTTTTGAACAGTCTGTAGCTATAGCAACCAGTGCTGGCAGCCTATCGTGAGATTGAACAAGTCTTTTACCCTATAGCAACCAGTGCTGGCAGCCTATCAGGAGAGTTCAAACAGGTCTGTAGCTATGGGCGACCTGATAGCTGATGCAGCCCTAAAAGAGGGATATTTTAGAATAGGTAGGACACTGTTAATGGACACATATTGCAAAGTGACTTGTTTTTGCAAGATCTTTCACATAAAAAGCCATTCTTGTAGTGAGACAACCCCTTTAACTTCACCTGTGCCATCGCGTCATCAGGGTTCTGGTCTATAGAACCCCTACCAATCCAAAGAATGAAGGGACCACAGTGATTTGGACAGACTTTCACTGAACGGCACTATCCCAGCCATTAACTGAATGAGGTCAAGTGGCCTGGAGCGCAGGGAAAGAGAGAGATTCAACACAGTTACATACATAGGCTGAAAAAAAGACAGACGCCCAACCAGTTCAGTGTTGATCCAGAGGAAGGAAAAACCCCCATGAGGTAGAAACCAATTGCCTACTTTTAGGGAAACAATTGCTTCCTGACTCCAATCTGTTAATCAGAATAAATCTCTGGATCAACGACCCCTCTCCAGAATCCCGGTCACTATAACTTGTTCTATTATTACATCTAGAAATGTATCCAGACCCTTCTCCAGAATCCCAGGTCACTAGAACTTGTTCTACTATAACATTTAGAAATGTATCCAGACCCTTCTCCAGAATCCTGGTCACTATAACTTGTTCTATTATTACATCTAGAAATGTATCCAGACCCTTCTCCAGAAACCTGGTCAACTAAAACTTGTTTTTATTATTACATCTAGAAATGTTATCCAGACCCTCTCCAGAATCCTGGTCACTATAACTTGTTTCTATTATTACATCTAGAAATGTATCCAGACCCCTTTTCCAGAATCCGGTCACTATAAACTTGTTTTATTATTACATCTAGAAATGTATCCAAACCCTTCTCCAGAATCCTGGTCACTAGAACTTGTTATATTATTACATCAGAAATGTATCCAGACCCTTCTCCAGAATGCGGTCACTTAAACTTTTTATATTATTACATCTAAAAAATGTACCAACCCCCTTTTCCAGAATCCCGGTCACTATAACTTGTTCTATTTTAACATCTAGAAATGTATCCAGAACCCTTCTCCAGAATCCCGGTCACTATAACTTGTTATATTATTACATCCCAGAATGTATCCAGACCCTTCTCCAGAATCCCGGTCACTATAAACTTGTTATATTATTACATCTAGAAATGTCTCCAGACTCTTCTCCAGAAATCCCGGTCACTAGAACTTGTACTATTATTACATCTAGAAATGTCTCCAGGGCCCTTCTCCCAGAATCCTGGTCACAAACTTGTTCACCTGACAATTCATTTGGAAAGACCTTCTTTGAATCGTCACGATAATTTTGTTCAAATTTATTAAAAAAAAAATGTTCCAATTTT
>JAODAL010055309.1:0-24056 GCA_025379985.1 Phyllomedusa bahiana
GCCAAGAAAAATCCACATTCCTATGTGGAGCTTTTGGGCAGGGCCAACCCCATTTTCCGTATGATTATACGATGTTTATTCTTATTATTGATGTATGTTGTGTATTTTATAGGTACATGTTGAATACCTTCTTTGCTCATTTTCATATCTTTGACAATGTCTGATTGTTTGAAAGTGTCATTGTTTTTCAATAAATCTTTCGTAATTTGAAAAAAAAAAAATTTACCAGAAATTAAAACATTTCTATATTTTCTAGCCAGAAGGCCAGGGAATAAAGCATGTGGTTAAGAGACAGTGAAAGGTAAAGTGCCTGCAATCACTCAAGTGGGAGCCACTTCTGGGACACATTGGACTTCAATAACCCCTTAAACTTTCATGGCTTCTATCCTGGAAGGGAGAACCACCTATGAACTACCCCATCCTAGGAAACAAGTATTCTACTCTGCAACGTTGAGGGGCAAAACCCCAAAACAGCTGTAGGACTCTAATGCCATTTACATTGCAAGGCTCAGTGAGTTGGATGTAAGTTGAGGAACACTACATTCAATATGTGGCACTGCAAGAGTCCTAGCTCATTTCCCATGAGCCCTTTAGAATATATTTACATTTCAATAGAGCAACTAATAGTGTATAAGTTTCCATACACCTACATGTTGAGTCTGCCTAATGAGGAATGGTACCCCTTTCTGTTTTAATCTTAGACAGCTGAAAACTAGTCCAGACAGGCAGATGAAGCCCCACAATTATGTGGTACGTGTTTGTGATAAATTTGGCTTATCATGAGGAAACATTACATCATGGGTTCAGCCTTCCCTCATTTGTATACATCTGCATATCTGCAAGCAAGTATTCAGGTATATACTGTGGCACAACTGCCACATATCCAGATCTGAAAACAATTCAGGTCAACTCGAAAACAGTACTGACGTTTGCTCTGTTTTCAGCCATACATGCAGTAGTTTTAGGGAAGAATACTGTAGTGTACTTCACTAGGAAAATGTGTACAACTGACATCCGAGCCAATAGTAACTGTGTTTTCTCTATTTTCAGCTATTGATACATCCAAGCTCAGAGTGGTCCATAGGAAAATAGGGGAAACCTCTGTTGGACCTCTGGGCATAACAGGCCTGGGGTTGCTTTTCTGGGAGAAAGTCAGAGAAAGGGGCAGATTGCAAGAGTCATATGCAGTATGTACAGTAGCTATATGATGGGCCCCAATAATCAACAGCACTGTTGGGCCACAGCAATCAGCTCCATTGGTGGGTCCAATGCACCCTAGTCAAACCCTGGATGCATGGCAGTTTTTATTGGTACCATATTATATATGTAACACCTTTTATTCCAATTTTTGGGGTGATGGAGTGACCAAGAAAAACTGCAACGAAATGGCACGCCACAACCACATGGGTGCAGATATGGGGATGGTTGGATTTACCACAACATTTAAATAGTTAAATGACCAGGATCACAGTTATTTCAAATCGTGACTAAGAACGGCGGGTGCCAGCAGTAAGTAACGGGCGTGAGATTGCTGCATACCTTCTCAATGCCACTGCACTATATATGCCACATAGAATTTAGGAGTTAATGCAGGTGCATTGCATTTAAAGGGGTTTTGCCACGATGTAATGTTAACGTGGGATCCTCCAAATGGGTTTTTTAATCACTTTTCTAAATATATGTGATTACAAAAATTGCAGTCTGAGAGAGCTACAGCCTTCCTTACATGCCCTTGGTTACTTCAAAGAGTCTATTAGATACGACCTGACAAGAGCTGGACGGGCTTGCTCAGAGAGAGCTTCTTATCTGATAAGACTGAGCTGCAGAATTTTTAAGGCACCGGGTAGCAATATGTTTTCTTTTGTATACAGAATAAACTAGTTGTAGTGTGATTAGATACCTGCTTTATCTGATGACAGACAACATGAAGAAGCTTTCAAGCTGCTGTGTAGAATAGGTGTTCTCTTTTGTATATAGAATCCACAAGTTATAGTTTGCTTATTTCAGTGAACATGTCACAGGAGCAGCAGCTTATGCAGCTCATTCTCTGGCTGTGTGTGTCTCTCTCTCTCTTTCAGCTCCGTGATTTGTTTACATTACATTAGCATCTTAGCAGATAAGGCTCCTGACAGTGCAGTCTATCAGGCTGTGTCTTGCTGTATTGACAATCCACTCTTGTACCGTTTATTATTTCACTTAAGTTTTGAGACGCTCCCTTGGATTCCTCACTCCTCACTCATCCCCTCCCCCTCTCCCCTGCAGCTTCATGACTCAGCGTGATTTGTTGACATTCTGCCTGTACTAAGGAGAGACCTACCTAAATGGTCTCTTGGCAAATCCCCTTAAACATCCTAACACACAGATTTATGTCTGACCAAAATGTTTCATTGCAAAATGTGGCCTCATCAGCGATTTGGCACACAGAAATGAGAGACTATATAGATATAGGAGAGCAGGATCTCCTCTTCTATGTGTGTACAATGTATAGGAGTCATCATTACAGCTAACCTCCACCCACACTGTAGCCTAGCTTAGAAAAACTTACATTTTAACAATAACAGATGGAGCTTGCAGGAGGGAAAACCGAGGCAGTGTTGTTACTAATGTATGTACAGATAATACTGATGACACCCGTGTTGCATGAACTAGCATCTGAGCCCACGCCATACTCAATTCCTTACATTATGTATGTCAAATGCTGGAAAGTGGTTAATGCAAAACTGACGCTGGATACTGACAAAGCCATTAATGAATGATCTTTCTTACACAGGGAGATTCAGGAGGCCCCTTAATATGTAAAGGCGTCTTCAAAGGAATCCTTTCTTTTGGAACTAATCCTTGTGGGGAGACTGATGGAGCAGCTGTGTATACCCGTCTTACTGAGGAATATGTAAACTGGATTAAAAAAGAGATATCACAATAGTCCAAAAATATATTTACTTACCGATTTCATTTTCTAATTTGTTAATTTCATTTAAGCTTCAGCTAATTATGTGTTTCCAAGTTACAGATATAATCAGAGGAATAGATTTGTTCTTTACCCTTTTAAAGCAGTATTTCGGTGTCAGCAAATAAATGTTATTTTAAATGCATTTTTTCTGTAGCAAAGTTTAAAGGGGTTTGGCCACGATCTAACATTGACATGGGATTATCCAAAACGAGCATTTAAGTAAATTCCTGAATATGTCATTAAAAATATGTACCATCTAAAAGCTGCTGTCTCCTTTCTTTTTCTTCTGTGTACTGCATGTTCAAAAAACACTTCAATTCTTTGGGACATGTTCGCAGCTCAATGGCTGGACTAAACTGACACCAGAAGCTGGCAACTCTGGCCTTTATGCTAACTGGGAAAAAATTAGCAGGTGCAGCTAATTGCTTGAGCAAAAGCTCACATACCCCCACTGCTAGGGGAACAATTAGATGAAAAACTGCACACCAACTTGACACCTGTTCACACCAGCATGCAGAAAAGCCGCAGTATAATGCATGGGGAGATTGCACAAATGCAAAAATACCAATAAAACAACCATTCACTCACTCTCACTGCATGAGGTGGGGGGGGGTGATTGTTGGTACTACAATTGCATATAATAAGGCGATATAGAAGGGTGCCATAAGTACAGATACGTGTGGTACACCATGCTGGCTTACAGCCTATTAGTGACACCCATACTATTAGATTAGGCGGGTTGCCCAGCACTTTCTAGGTGTCCAACACAAAACACAGGCACCCTCTGCTCCCCAGCACTGTTGGGCAGATAAAAAATATGACATACTGGAAAAATGAGGTATTAGTTGGTGTAGAGGCCCCAATACACAAGCTCCTCATGTCTTGTGAGGGGGTATGTGAGCTTTTGCTCAAGCAATTAGCTGCACCTGCTAATTTTTTCCCAGTTAGCATAAAGGCCAGAGTTGCCAGCTTCTGGGTTCAGTTTAGTCTAGCCATTGAGCTGTGAACATGCCCCAAAGAATTGGAGTGTTTTTTGAGTAAGTAATGTCCCATTTTTTTGTATGTCTTTTGTGTACTGCTTGTTGTCAGAGGCTCCGATCAGCACTTCTCTCCTGGTTTGCTGGCCACACTTGCATAGTTCCCTCTCTGATTCCTGGGCTCAGAAGCGCGCATTGCCACACCTGTTCAGTGTCTCCCTGCCTGGACATCACATTCTTCTATGGCCAGAGAGCAGAGGGTGCTTCTGGGCATTCACACAAGTTCTTTCTCTCTCAGCCATTCCCCCTCCAAGTCCGTGTCTCCAATTACACAGCAATGCTTCCTTTTTGACTTTCCTAGATATTCTTTATGCCTAGGAAAGTCTTAGGGTATGTTCAGACGGTGCATTGTGGTGTGCACAGGTACGCGCTGCAACACGGCTTCAGCAGCGCTGTTGAAAGTACGCACTGGCCAGTGCATCAGTTCAACTGGAGGCAGCTCTCTACTTCCTATTCTTTGGTTACTTCTTTTTACAGGCACACAGTACGCACCAGGAAATATAATTGTGAAATCTATCTTCTAAATAATTGTGATTTTATATATATAGTGGTGGACGGCATTCTGTTGACTTTGAAGACTTGCTGAGGGCTTGTCAGATAGACAATAATATATATATATATATATATATATATATATATATATATATATATATATATATATATATACAGTCATATGAAAAAGTTTGGGCACCCCTATTAATCTTAATCATTTTTAGTTCTAAATATTTGGTTGTTTGCAACAGCCATTTAAATTTGATATATCTAATAACTGATGGACACGGTAATATTTCCGGATTGAAATGAGGTTTATGGTACTAATACAAAATGTGCAATATGCATTAAACCGAAATTTGACCGGAGCAAAAGTATGGGCACCCCAACAGAAAAGTGACATTTATATTTAGTAGATCCTCGTTTTGCAAAATAACAGCCTCTAGTCGCTTCCTGTAGCTTTTAATCAGTTCCTGGATCCTGGAAGAAGGTATTTTTGACCATTCCTCTTTACAAAACAATTCAAGTTCAGTTAAGTTTGATGGTCGCCGAGCATGGACAGCCCGCTTCAAAGTATCCCACAGATGTTCAATGATATTCAGGTCTGGGGACTGGGATGCCCATTCCAGAACATTGTAATTGTTCCTCTGCATGAATGCCTGAGTAGATTTGGAGCTATGTTTGGGATCATTGTCTTGCTGAAATATCCATCCCCGGCGTAACTTCAAATTCATCACTGATTCTTGTACATTATTCTGAAGAATCTGCTGATACTGAGTTGAATCCATGCGACCCTCAACTTTAACAAGATTACCGGTGCCGGCATTGGCCACACAGCACCAAAGCATGATGGAACCTCCACCAAATTTTACAGTGGGTAGCAAGTGTTTTTCTTGAATGCTGTGTTTTTGGGACGCCATGTATAACGCCTTTTTGTATGACCAAACAACTCAATCTTTGTTTCCACAGGACCTTCTTCCAAAATGAAGCTGGCTTGTCCAAATGTGCTTTTGCATACCTCAGGCGACTCTGTTTGTGGCGTGCTTTCAGAAACGGCTTCTTTCGCATCACTCTCCCATACAGCTTCTCCTTGTGCAAAGTGTGCTGTATTGTTGACCGATGCACAGTGACACCATCTGCAGCAAGATGATGCTGCAGCTCTTTGGAGGTGGTCTGTGGATTGTCCTTGACTGTTCTCACCATTCTTCTCTGCCTTTCTGATATTTTTCTTGGCCTGCCACTTCTGGGCTTAACAAGAACTGTCCCTGTGGTCTTCCATTTCCTTACTATGTTCCTCACAGTGGAAACTGACAGGTTAAATCTCTGAGACAACTTTTTGTATCCTTCCCCTGAACAACAATCTTTGTTTTCAGATCATTTGAGAGTTGTTTTGAGGAGCCCATGATGCCACTCTTCACAGGAGATTCAAATAGGAGAACAACTTGCAATTGGCCACCTTAAATACCTTTTCTCATCATTGGATACACCTGGCTATGAAGTTCAAAGCTCAGTGAGGTTACAAAACCAATGTTGTGCTTCAGAAAGTCAGTAAAAAGTAGTTAGGAGTATTCAAATCAATAAAATGATAAGGGTACCCAAATTTTTGCACCAGTCAAAATTTGGTTTAATGCATATTGCACATTTTGTGTTAGTACAATAAACCTCATTTTAATCCAGAAATATTACTGTGTCCCATCATAGATTGTGCTGTTGCAAACACTCAAATATTTAGAACTAAAAAATGATTAAGATTAATAGGGGTGCCAAAACTTTTCATATTATATATATATATATATATATATATATATATATATATATATATATATATATATATATATATATATATATATATACGACGCACACTTAATTGTGATGCAATCATGATTCATTTATTAAGGGTTACATTTCTAAGCTAACTTAGAATGACAATTTATTTAAATAGTGAGTTTCGGTCACAGTGACCATTGACGATCATGGTACAAATGCCCAACAGTGCCAAGAAAGATATTTCCACACAGCACCAATGAATGCCAGCTTGTCAAGTTGATACTTAGCGAGTGATCACTTTTTTGTGACGCTAAATTCGTGCCCACAGAATATGTCCCATGTAAAAAGACCTCAAAGCATGTTCGTAAGTGGTTTTATAACCAACGTCATGACTCAGCTGACTGTAGACTTATCTGAGTCCCTGGCTGTGTGTGTTACAGATGGCAGCCTCTTGTAACATTGGTCCAGCTCTCTAGCAGCATTCATAGGTCCACCCGTGTGGTTCTGGATTTTGCTCTGTTCTGTGACCATTTGAGCCCAACGGTGAGATTCTTGCGTGGACTACCAATCGATGGCGATATCAGTGCTTGTATTCTCTATTTTCTAATTATTGCTCCCGCACGGTGGATTTTTGCACAAGCTGCTTGCCTATTGCAGATTCAGCTTCCGAACCGTGCAGGCTACAATTTTGTTCGTGTCCTTTGACACTTTGGTCTTCACAAGTGGATTTGGAGTGTGACTGAGTGCGACAGATGTCTTTTCTGATACAATTTCAATCAGGTGACCATTTACAGTAATGAGTGAGGACAAGGACCCTTAAAGAAGAAGTTACAGGCGTGAGAAACCAGGAATCTTGCATGTTTTAGTGACCAAATACTTATTTCCACCATACATTTGCAAAAAATTCTTCCAAAGCACAATATATTTTCTGACTTTTTCCCTCATTTTGTCGCTCAAGTTTGGATCGACCTATGAGATGTCAATTACAGCTCTCTCATCTTTTTAAAGTGGAGAATTGCACAATTATTGGCTTCTAAAATAATGTTTCAACAGAGTATGGCAGGTTAATTTTACCTTTAGTTATGCACTTATGCTGCTGTTTTATATATTGTCTTAGGCTTGGGACCCAGGGCCTCCTAGAGGCGCAATCTGCCCACCCTTTATTAAGCCTTTACAACAGGCAACTAGAAGACATTTAATTTACAATGTAGTTTCGGTCAGTGACATACTCATTACCATGTCACTGTACTATGATGATGATTTTACACAGCACTCAATGAATGCTGCACTTGTCAATTGATACTTGCCGAGTGTACTTTTATGCACTAAAGTTCGGCCCACAAATATGCCCTGTAAAAAGACCCTCAAAGGCATTGTTCTGTAAGTGGGTTAGTAAACATACTGTCAGTGACTGTCAGCTGACTGATAGATCTTATCTGAGTCCCTGGCTGTGTAGTGTGTTACTGATGGCAGCCTTTGTAACATTGGTCCCAGCTCTCTGCAGGTCATTCACTAGGTCCTCCCGTGTGGTTCTGGGATTTTTGCTCACTGTTCTTGTGATCATTTTGAGCCCACGGGGTGAGATCTTGCGTGGAGCTCCAGATCGATGGAGATTATCAGTGGTCTTGTATATCTTCTATTTTCTAATTATTGCTCCCGCAGTGGATTTCTTCACACCAAGCTGCTTGCCTATTGCAGATTCAGTCTTTCCAGCCTGGTGCAGGGCTACAATTTTGTTTCTGGTGTCCTTTGACAGCTCTTTGGTCTTCACCATAGTGGAGTTTGGAGTGTGACTGAGGTTGCGGACAGATGTCTTTTATACTGATAACAAGTTCAATCAGGTGCCATTTTTACAGGTAATGAGTGGAGGACAAAGGAGCCTCTTAAAGAAAAAGTTACAGGTCTGTGAGAGCCAGAAATCTCGCTTGTTTGTAGGTGACCAAATACTTATTTTCCACCATAATTTGCAAATAAATTCTTTCCAAATCAGACAATATGATTTTCTGGATTTGTTTCCTCATTTTGTCTCTCACAGTTGAGGTCGACCTATGATGTCAATTACAGGCCTCTCTCATCTTTTTAAGTGGGAGAACTTGCACAATTAGTGGCTTTCTAAATACTTTTTTCAACAGTGTATGGCAGGGTTAATTTTACCTTTAGTTATTGCTACTTATGCTGCTGTTTTAGCTTATTGTCATTAGGCTGTGGGGACCCAGGGCCGTTCCTAGAGGCGCCTCCTCGCCCACCCGGAGGTTAGCCCTTTTACAACGGCCGCGCAGAGTAAGTCAGCAACTGCACACTCGCTGTTTAGCTGCTGGTACAGGGAGGAGGCAGGATGGATCGTTACCGTCCTGCCTTCTCCCCTGTATGTATCAGCGTTGCAGGGGCGCATCACACCCCCTGCAACGCTGCATCCCTTCAGCCAGCACCTCTGCCGCCCCAGGAGATCCTTGGGAGCTGTGTGACAGTATAAGCGGCGTGATGACATCCCGCCACTTACACCGGCACACAGCTCCAGGACGCTGGGACCGTGGCAAGGTGAGTATGTTTTTTTTTTTATTTTCTTTAGCAGCAGGGGCTACTACCTGACTATAGGGGGCTATTACCTGGCTATAGGGTCTACTATCTTACTATAGAGGCTATTACCTGGCTATAGGGGCTACTACAGGCGCTATTACCTGGCTATAGGGGCTACTATCTTATTATAGAGGATATTATCTGGCTATAGGGGCTACTACAGGGGCTACTACCTTACTATAGGGGCTTTTACCTAGCTATAGGGACTATTACCTGGCTATATTGGCTACTATAGGGGCTACTACCTGGCTATAGGAGCTACTACAGGGGCTACTACATGACTATAGGGGCTACTATCTAACTATAACGGCTATTTCCTGGCTATAGGGGCTACTACAGGGGGCTACTACTTGGCTACAGGGGGCTACTACCTGCCTACAGGGGCTACTACCTGGCTACAAGGAGCTACTACATGGCCACAGGGGACATATTACCTGGCTACAGGGGCAACTATCTGGCTACAGGGCTACTACATGGCTGCAGGAGCCACTGTCTGGCTACGGGGGGCATATTACATGGCTACTATATGAGGTGTTATAGATGGGGAGTTTGTATAGAGGTAGGAATTGGTAGAGAAGCACTGATAAAGTGAAGAGTCTAAGATGTTTGTTTTGTAAATTCTACAGTGAAGAGTTGTGGCCGGGAGAAGATGTCATGGCAGTCTGGGACAGATGGAGAAAAAGAAGAAGAGAGAGAACAACTCTTCAGAGATGTCTCCTTTAAGTGCCTGGATGTAACTTGTAAGTGCCTGGATGTGTACAGCTGGGATCCACTACTGTATGGTCACAGTATGCCGGTTATATAGGATGAAGTATAATGGTTTATGTTCAGTAATGGTATGGTGTATTATTCAGTCACTATGTGGTGGTGATATTTGGTCACTATGTGTTGGTGATATGTGGTCTAAATTTGATATTGGTACTATTAGCCTGGGATTCTGGTTTTGTGTAGCAATGTTATTTGGTAACTGTATGACTATTATTTAGTAGTTTTATATGTAGCACAATGTGTTAAAGCTTTTTGTATATTTGGTGATGGTGATGAACTGTATCATATCGTGGCGCATTATGTCACGGGAGGGGGGAGGGCGTGAAGTTTCTTCACCTCGCCCTGAGTGCAGTTTAGCCTACGAATGGCTCTGTAGGGACCCATCTCATTTTATTATGGGAACCTATGAATTCCACTTACACGCAGGGTCAGAAGATGTTTTGGTTGTTTTTGTCTAATAAAGAACTGTCAGCAGGGGAGTAGCTAGAGACTCAGGGGCCCGGGTGCAAAACTTCAGCTCGGGGCCCCCTTACCACTATAGGTCCCCATAGGCAGGTATATAGATAGGTGCAGGTCCCCACAGCCAGATATATAAGTAGATATAGCTCCCCACAGGCAGGTATATAGATAGATATAACTCCCCATAGGCAGGTATATAGATAGTTATAGCTCCTCACAGGCAGGTATATAGATAGATATAGCTCCCCACAGGCAGGTATATAGATAGATATAACTCCCCACAGGCAGGTATATAGATAGTTAAAGCTCCCCACAGGCAGGTATATAGATAGTTATAGCTCCCACAGGCAGTTATATAGATAGTTATAGCGCCTCACTGGCAGTTATATATATATATATATATATATATAGGTACAGCTCCCCACAGGCAGGTATATAGATAGTTACAGCTCCCCACAGGCAGGTATATAGATAGTTATAGCTCCCACAGGCAGGTATATAGATAGTAAGGCATCACAGCAGGTTAGTATATATTTTAGATAGGATAAGGCAGGTATAATAGATTATTACATGCAGTATAATAGATAGGTACAGGCACACACAGGCAGGTATATATAGATAGGTACAGGCAGGTAGATAGGTACAGGCAGGTATATAGATAGGTACAGGCAGGTATAAAGTTAGGTACAGGTAGGTATATAGATAGGTACAGGCACAGGCAGGTATATAGTTAGGTACAGGCAGGTATATAGATAGGTGCAGGCACACACAGGCAGGTATATAGTTAGGCACAGGCAGGTATATAGATAGGTACAGGCAGGTATATAGATAGGTACAGGCAGGTATATAGATAGGCACAGGCAGGTATATAGTTAGGTACAGGCAGGTATATAGAGAGTTACAGGCAGGTATATAGTTAGATACAGGCACGTATATAGATAGGTACAGGCAGGTATATAGTTAGGTACAGACAGGTATATAGATAGGTACAGGCACAGGCAGGTATATAGAGAGGTACAGGCAGGTATATAGTTAGGTACAGGCAGGTATATAGATAGGTACAGGCAGGCAGGTAGCAGAAATTAATAACACTAATATAGTTAGGTACAGGCAGGTATATAGATAGGTGCAGGCACACACAGGCAGGTATATAGTTAGGCACAGGCAGGTATATAGATAGGCACATGCAGGTATATAGATAGGTACAGGCAGGTATATAGATAGGTACAGGCACAGGCAGGTATATAGATAGGTACAGGCAGGTATATAGTTAGGTACAGACAGGTATATAGATACGTACAGGCACAGGCAGGTATATAGATAGGTACAGGCAGGTATATAGTTAGGTACAGGCAGGTATATAGATAGGTACAGGCACAGGCAGGTATATAGTTAGGTACAGGCAGGTATATAGTTAGGTACAGGCAGGTATATAGATAGGTACAGGCAGGTATATAGTTAGGTACAGGCAGGTATATCGATAAGTACAGGCACAGACAGGTATATAGAGAGGTACAGGCAGGTATATAGTTAGATAAAGGCAGGTATATAGTTAGGTACAGGCAGGTATATAGATAGGTACAGGCAGGCAGGTAGCAGACATTAATAACACTAATACTTACCTTAACTTCCCAGCCGAGCATCTTCCTCTTCTTCCGACACTGGTGGCGTGTGATGAGATGATCTCATTGCGCTGCGACCTTCACTGAGCTAAGCGGCCGGTATCAGTGTATACCGGCCGCTTAGCTAAATCGCCGCCTGCACCGCGCAGGTGGCAATCGCTGCATAGCAGGCTCTATGTGAGCCAGCGATGCAGCGTGTGGCGAGTGGGGGCCCGCGGGGCCCCCCTGGCTCAGGGGCCCGGTCGCAAGTGTGACTGCTGTGACCCCTGTAGCTACGCCACTGACTGTCAGAAATCCAAACTGTCCAACTGTTCCCTCAAATGGACATATGGGCATGTCTGGGATATTATGTTGACTATCAATTGGAGCCTGCACAATCGAAGCATGGAAGCAGCTGTATATTACCCCTTAGGTGCTGCAGTCAATTGCGACCGTGGCAGCCAAGGCGAAGAAAGAGGGAGGAAGATCCTTCCGTCTTCATTGCTCCACCCCATCCCTCACCCCATGGCGCAATTGCAGGGTGCTGACGCTCTCCCTAGCACCCTGCAAGCCTAACAAGGGCTTCTGGAGTGCCTGTAACATTACTACATCCTGAGGAATCGGACAGGCATAGTGATTGACAGTTAGCCGTACCTGTATTGTACATGTATTTTAACAGAGATCTCAAGACCACTAATTCAAGTCCCCTATGGTGACAAGAAAAAAAAAGTGGAAAAAAAGCTAAAAAAAAAAAAAAGTAAAACACAAACGCAAAAAAATAAAACAAAAACTCATACGCTGGCCATTTCCCATTACAAATGCCAATCACCCCTAACAAGATAACACCTACAGTACATATATTTGTTATTGCCGCTTGTGTAACAACATAGCCTATAAATCCACATAAATCACACCTGATGCCTCCTGAGGAAACATATGTGAAATGTGCATTGTGGCCTCAGGAGTGATTTATGTGGATTGCTTTACTATGGATAAGACTTTTGTGTGAACATTTTTTACCTTAGTAATGTTCTCTCTATCTTGCTTGGATTTACTATGTGACTATAGTAAGCAAGGTAATGAGCAGGGGCGTAACTACAGGGGGACCAGACGTAGCAGCTACCCCGGGGCCCATGCTCTTAGGGGGGCCCGTGCCCCAGAGCAGCTACTGACACGTCTGCTCCCCCGGTAGTGCGGCCCCTGCAACCCCCCAGCCCGGCAGCGAACATAACCGTTCACTGCTGGGGAGCGGAGCTGCGGGGCCCGGTGCATATCCGCCTCTGAACTGTCCGATTCCCTCCCGCCCGAACGCTAGCGCAGGTACCGCACATGCTAGGCGCAGCGGCCGGCCCACATTGCTGATGTGGGCTGCGCGATGACGTAATATCATCGTGCAGCCCGCGCCGAGCACAGACTGCCCGGGAGCCGAGCTGCGAGGGAGCATGGAGCTGGTGAGTAAATGCTTTTTTTTTTTTTTTTTTATATTAATGAATCCTGGCCTGCCTGTATATGGCCCCTACCTACCTGCTTGCCTGTTTATAGCCCTACCGACCTGCCTGTATATAGCCCCTACCTGCCTGCCTGTATATAGCCCTACCTGCCTACCTGTATATAGCCTCCCCAAAGCCTGACCTGCCTAATATGTCCCCTATAGCTTGCTCTATGCCTGCCTGCCTGTATGGGCCCCCTATAGCCTACCCTAAGGGCCTGCCTGCCTACATATATGGCCCTATAGCTACCCAAACCCTACCTCCTACTATGGCCCTATACCCTGCCTGCCTGCCTGTCTATATGAGGCTCTATACCTAAACCCTGCTTGACTGCCATTATGGGGCCCTATAGCTTCCTAAACCCTGCCTATGTGGGGACCCTATTGCCTACATAAACCTAGCCTATCTGGGGCCCTCTATAGCCTATGTAAACCCTGCCTGCCTAAATGGACCCCATATAGCCAGGGGGGGAGGGAGTGAGGTGCTGGAAAAGTGAGGCTTCTAAGATATTTGTTTTTTAATCTGCAGGGACAAGTGGCCGGGAGCAGTCATCATGACGGTCTGGACCGGATGCAGAACAAAAGGGAGTGTCAACGACTCGTCAGAGAAACGTCACCTGTGAGTCACAAGATGTAACTGCACTGTAATCATTTATATGTCTGCAGAGTCTGTACCACTATATGGTCACTATATGGTGGTTATATACAGTCTGCAGAGCCTGTGTACACTGGTGTCTACCACTGTATGGAGGCAATATACAGTCTGCAGAGCCTGTGTACACTGGTGTCTACCACTATATGATCACTGTATGGAGGTAATATACAGTCTGCAGAGTCTTTGTACACTGTAATCTACCACTATATGGTCACTATATGGTGGTTATATACAGTCTGCAGAGCCTGTGTACATTAGTATATACTACTATATGGTCACTATATGGTGGTACTATTTGTCTTTTGTATGCTGATCAGTAATACTGTAGGGAGTATTATTCAGTCACTATTTGGTGGTAATTTGTGGTTGTGTTCTGGCGGTATAATCAGGTCCATATGTAGCAGTGTTATTGGTAATGTTGGTCTTGGTATAGTGGATTTGTTTGGTAGCAGTATGATGGTGATATGGATGGTGAGGTATTTGCTCCTTATCTACATTATCGAACTGCATGTTCTGTTAATTGTTCGTGGTCGGGGAGGTGGGCGAGGTGGGAGGCAGGGGGCCCCATCCAAAAGTTTGCTATGGGCCCCGGCTTCTCTAGTTACGCCCCTGGTAATGAGTGCCCACACTTAACACTGATCCTATATTAATCTAGCCTGGATCTTGTTGTTGTCATTCTCTCTCTCTGCTTATAAGAAATAATGTTGATTATTTTTTACTAATTTTCAATAAAGATTTGTTCCTTTTGTTAATGTTATTTAGTTCTCAGTTTATCTGATTCGGTTCTCTATGTATATTAGGAGTGATCTCACCATATTTGGTTACCTTATGTTTAGACGTATTGTGTACCGTCATTTATATATCTAGTCAATGTTCTCATTATGAGCTATTTTGGTGTTAAATGCTATAGTTACGTCCATTCCTTTAATGTTATGTCTGTGGTCAGATTATAGCACTAAAGGTGTATAAAGGTATAAGGTATAAACCTTCAATCTGTTGGCTGAATGTTCATTTAACATCAATAGAATTTAGATATTTGGCAAGTACTTTATATAAGGGCTGCAAGTCATCAGTGGTCTACATATCTCAGGAAATGTAATCGATAAAAAAACTGTCCAATGTGTGTTTAGCTCTTGATGGACATCTCAGGGTTCAGTTGGGCTGCCCTCATGGACATTAGACTGTCTTTCTTCAATAGCCAGCTTAACAGTAATTTTTGCATTTTTTCCTCTGAAACTCAATGAACTAATTTCGGGAAAGGTATTCTAACTGCTGGGTTGGCTTATGTGGGTTTACTTTTGAGAAAAGCAAGTATTTTTCAACAAAAAATAAATCATTAGTGTAAAAAGATGACTCTTGGTACTTATCACAGTTTCATGTGTTGAGGTTAGGTTGCATACCATCCTTTACAAACCATATCTCTACTTCTTATCTATGTGGCATCTAACTAGCATGCATGTATTTATCAACTGTGGTAAAGTTTTCAGTTTTTATTTTTTTTTATTGATTTTAATTTAAATGTGCATTTTAAAAGGATTTTTGCAGTTATAGGGGTGTTAAAACAGTAAATGTTGGAGCATGATGGAAAATAGAAGGGAAGAATCATACCTACCTCCTAGATGCCGTCTTTATGTCCTTAAACCTTCATTGTTCATGTGACAGGTGCAACCAATCACAGACCACAGCGGTTACATACACGACAACTGAACCAGATAAACTGTAGTAATAGGGGGGTAAGATGTAGGTCTGTAGGGAGAATATTATGAAGATAAGTGTGAGAGGGCCAGAAGCAGTGTGTATGTGAAACATGAATAGCAGTCTATTAGAGGGGGCTATAAGCAGTCTGTATGTGACAGAGTAAACCATTAGCAGCAGTCTATATTTGAGGAAGGAGGACCAACGCAGCAGTTTATAGGTGAAAGGCTGTAAGTCTATATTATGTTACAGAGGAAACCATCAACAGCAATCAATATGTGACAGAGGAAATAATTATCAGCAGTCTATATGTGACAGAGGAGTTGGTCATGTGTAGCATCCTTTATGTGAGAGAGAAAGGGGTTATGAGTAGTGGTCTATGTGAGAGAGAATTGGGACATACAGAGTGACAGAAGAGGGGGCATGTGCAGCAGTCTGTGAGAGAGGATGGGGCTATGAGTAGTGGTCTATACAGTGCCTTGCGAAAGTATTCGGCCCCTTGAACTTTTCTACCTTTTGCCACATTTCCGGTTTCAAAAATAAAGATATAAAATTTAAATTTTTTGGTGAAGAATCAACAACAAGTGAGACATAATTGTGAAGTGGAACGAAATTTACTGGTTATTTTAAGCTTTTGGAAAAAATAAAAAACTGAAAAGTGGGGCGTACAATATTATTTGGCCCCTTAACTTTCAGTGCAGCAAACTCACTCCAGAAGTTCAGTGAGGATCCCTGAATGATCCAATGTTGTCCTAAATGACTGATGATAAATATAATCCACCTTGGTGTAATCAGGTCTCCGTATAAATGCACCTGCTCTGTGATAGTCTCAGGGTTCTGTTTAAAGCACAGAGAGCATCATGAAGACCAAGGAACACACCAGGCCGGTCCATGATACTATTATGGAGAAGTTTAAAGCTGTATTTGGATACAAAAAGATTTCCCAAACTTTAAACATCCCAAGCAGCACTGTGCAAGCGATCATATTGAAATGGAAGGAGACCACTGCAAATCTTCCAAGACCCGGCCGTCCCTCTAAACTTTCATCTCAAACAAGGAGAAGACTGATCAGAGATGCAGCCCAGAGAGGCCCATGATCCCTCTGGATGAACAGTAGAGATCTACAGCTGAGGTGGGAGAGTCTGTCCATAGGACAACAATCAGTCGTAAAAGCAACACAGCTCATCACCCTGAACACACCATCCCCACTAACACACATGGTGGTGGCAGCATCATGGTTTGGGGTTTTCTTCAGCAGGGACAGGGAAGATGGTTCAAATTGATGGGAAGATGGATGGAGCCAAATACAGGACCATTCTGGAAGAAAACCTGTTGGAGTCTGCAAAAGACCTGAGACTGGGACGGAGAGTTATCTTCCAAGACAATGATCCCAAACATAAAGCAAAATCTACGATGGAAGGTTCACAAATAAACGTATCCAGGTGTTAGAATGATCAAGTCACAGCCCAGACCTGAATCCAATTGAAAATCTGTGGAAAGAACTGAAAACTGCTGTTCACAAACGCTCTCCATCCAAACTCACTGAGCTCCAGCAGTTTTCCAAGGAAGAATGGGCAAGAATTTCAGTCTCTCGATGTGCAAACCTTATAGAGACATACCCCAAGCGACTTGCAGCTGTAATCTCAGCAAAAGGTGGCGCTACAAAGTATTAATTTAAGGGGGCTGAATAATTTTGCACGTCCCACTTTTCAGTTTTTTATTTTTTACTAAAGTTTAAAATATCCTATAAATTTTGTTCCACTTCACAATTGTGTCCCACTTGTTGCTGATTCTTCACAAAAAATTAAAATTTTATATCCTTATGTTTGAAGCCTGAAATGTGGCAAAAGGTAGAAAATTCAAGGGGGCCGAATACTTTCGCAAGGCACTGTATGTGACAGGGTGGGGGCATGCACAGTTGTCTATATGTGTGAGAATTGGGACATGTACAGTGACAGAAGAGGGAACGTGTGCAGCTTTCTAAGTGTGAGAGAGGAGTGGGGCATATAAATTGTGAAGCTGCAGGAGTGAAGAGACAGCTGTGATTCCAAGTTCAGTTCCACATTCAGTGCTGGGGGCTGTATCCCTGTAACTGGGATATATCAGTTATAGGGGAAATTATCAGTAAAAATATTTGTTGGAAAAATACATTAAAGGCTTTTTCTGACCTTAGTTTCACTTGGTTCCACCGCAGTTTTTGTAGGAATACAGGCTGTTAAAAGGGAATCTCAATGAATACCTGAGACAGAGCTAGGAAACAATATCTAAATGGTGCCTTAGTTGTAGACCGTGCTATAAAAATGCTGGATTTGCCCTTAGAATCTGGGATAAAGGTTGAGTAAAAATGATGCTATGCCACCAATCCACCAGTAGCTCTTGCTGCACTAAAAGCCAGAAACCACATTGAAGCTCTATATGGGAATGTACAATGTAAAGTGGGCAGTACTTTACTTTGCACTCAGGGCCGGGACAAGGGATTTTAGTGCCCTAGGCAAATGGGGAAAATGGCACCCCCCTCTCCATCTCGCTACTCACTTCCTAGGAAAACCATTTAGATGCCATCGAGAAGACAATCACAGCGTCTAAATGATTAAAGAGTATAGCCACAATCTATTGCTGTCCCTGGTTGCCTTACCTGCCATGTTTGTGCATCTGTTAAACCATGCCATAGGCGGGGTACAATGGGTAATGAATTGAATGCCGTATAAAGGAGAAGCGATTTAATGATCAAGTGCCCTAGGGAGACAATGTTAATGTAAAAAAAAAAAAGTTAAAAAAAACTCTCCTTTTGCCTATTTACCAATAGAACAAAGAATGATAAGTTACACCATGTCTGTAAAATTCCGATCTATTAAAATATAACATCATTTATCCTAAGCGGTGAACACTGTAGAAGAAAAAAAATTCCAAACACATCAAAAATTTGAATGTGTCTCAAAATGGTCCCAATAAAATCTACACCTCAGCCACAAAAAAACAAGTCCTCACTCAGGTCCATAAATTGAAAAAACAAAAATTTTGTTGGTGCAAATTTAGAAAAATACTAAAACATACTGAAAACTCTACAAATTTGGTATCACGGAAATTGTACTGACCTGCAGAATACAGATCACATGTCATTTATACTGAACATGGAACTCTATAAAAGCAAGACCCCCGCAAAAATGTCACAATTGTGTTTTTTTCATGTTCCTCTCCACATACAACTTTTTTGGGTTTCCCTGTACATTCTATAATATGGACAATGGCACCGTTAAAAAGTACATCTTGTCCCACAAAACAAACTGCTGTGCCCCCCTATTCTCTGGCAGAGGTGTTGCCTTAGACGATCGCCCACCTCTGCCTACCCATCATCTGGGCCCTGTTTGCACTGCACGCAGCAGTGTACTGGGGGCTCAGTGAAGAGGTAAGATTTATCTCTGACCAAATTGTTTAATGCCTAGAGTGGAAAATGAACTTATTGAAATAGGCAGGCTCATGGAACTTTAAAGAGTACCTATCACTTCCACACAAACACCTAAAATTGATAGTAGATGAAATTATAAGACTATTCTCAACTACATGTCATTAACAAATCAGAGGGTTTCCCTCAGTTTTACAGGGAAACAGGTATTACTTTCACTTTGTAACTCAGGAGATCTTTATCAATCTGTTGGGAGATACCAACTGTGCAGGGGGAGCTGAGGACATAGCTGCTTGCATAGGGTCGTCTCAGTCTCTCACTACATATAGTACAGCAGGAACAGCACACTAAGGCTATGTCTACACTGCAGTGGACAAAAAACAACCTGAAAGCCAAATACTAAAAACTGAGTTTTCTGTCCACTTCCTGTCAAAAGCAGCTGAAAAGACTGCCGATTATTGCTGCAGTTTGCGTTTTTTGGTGCGTTTTTTCCCCGCGTTTTTTGCTTGTCTTCAAGTCTGGTTTTCAATATATGCATAAATCAAGCCATTGGATGTAACTCCACCCTACAAAAGGGGATATAAAACACATTATTGCATTTATATGGAATCTTGTAGTCAATTAAAGGATTTTGGCACTAGTAAAATTCTCGCTTTTGTAGCCAAAAATAGTTTTTTTTGCGTATTTCGGCACTAATAAAGTTACGTCGCTTTTTCAACTAAAAATCCATTTTCTTACAGATTTCGGCACTAATAGAGTTATCTCACTTTTATCGGTAAAGATGAGTTTATGGATTTTGGTGCTAAAATTCTTTTTTTATGGATTTTGGCGCTAAAGTTCTTTTTTTAACGGATTTTGGTGCTATTAAAGTTATCTTGCTTTTGTCACTAACAATACGTTTTGTTACGGATTTTGGCGCTATTAAAGTTCTCACTTTGGTTACTAAAAAATACGTTTTTTATGGATTTTGATGCTAAAGTCCATGTTTTTAGGGATTTTGGTGCTATTGTTATCTCACTTTTGCTGCTAAAAATCCGGCTTTTTACAGATTTAGGCCTTAATAAATTAATCTCCTAAATCCGTAAGAAAAAGGATTTTTAGCGACAAAAGCGAGATAACTTTAATAACGCCAAAATCCGTAAAAAACGTATTTTAGTGTTAAAATCCGTAAAAAAAAGTATTTTAGCGCCAAAAACGTAAAAAAAGGATTTTTAGCAACAAATGGGAGATAACATTAATAGCGACAAAATCTGTAAAAAAAACATTTTAGCACCAAAATCCGTAAAAAAATGTATTTTTAGCGTTACAAGGGATATAACTTTATTAGCGACATAATCTTCCAAGAAAAGGATTTTAGTACCAAAATCTATAAAAAAAACGTATTCTAGCGACAAAATCAGTAATAAACCAGATTTTTAGCGTCACAAGCGAGAACTTTATTAGCGCCAAAATCTTCCAAGAAAAGGATTTTAGTGCTAAAATCCTTAAAAAAAACTTATATTTAGCGTCATAGGAGCAAAAATCTTGAATTGCGCAAAAAAAGTTAGCGACAAAAACATGATTATTTTATTACAAACAGTACGAGCGAGGACATATCAAACACTTGTATGCAGAATTGAAAAGAAGTATAAACTTTAACACCCACTATAGGAGGGACTAATCTCCTGGGTGGGTTTTTATTGAAAAATTGCAGCAAAAAACATCCGGTGTTTTACATAGACTCCTGTAGTAAATTTTTTGCCCTGCTCTGGTGTTTTTTACAACATGTTACAAAAGACAACTAGTAAAAAAAAATAAAGCAGGAAAAAAGATTGCTAGTGGAGAAAAAGGAGGTTTTTACAATAGAGGTCATGGGAAATGTTTTCAGTCATTTGGTGGTGTTTTATTAGAAAATGAAAAATGCTGAAAAAATTTACTTTTTTCTGTGCAGTGGAGACACAGCCTAAGGAAACAGTGTGACAGCCTCCACCTCCATAGCACACAGGCATCTTTATTACACTGCTGCTGGTGTGCACATGATGTAGATTTACAGGCTCCCCCCTGCACTGTGGAATCTCCCAGCTCAGGAACTTTCAATTGTCATCACAGTCATCCATCAAGCTGTCATGTGCGGACTTGGCCTCACTTCAGAGCTGTCTTAAAGGGCCAGCGCTTTTTTAAAACCTGAAATACAGGTGAACATCTTTGGTTTTCCTAATGAAGCATATTTCAGAAAGTGTTTGTATTTTAGTCTTCTGTTACTTCATGAGTTTCTCTGAAGGTGATAGGAACTCTTTAAGGCCACAAAGCCAAGATTCTACTCATCCACACAATGTAATATGCAGAATCCTTTATTATTCGCTTAAAGAGGAAATCATGAAAAAAGTTAGACTTGCTCAATATCACTTTTGACAGTGTCAGGCTTTCTATTTTTTCTGACCTCTCCAGGCGCACACTCTCAGGTTGAGAGCAGAGGTCAGGCAGTTCTACAATCCCACAATACCCCTTACAAATGGAGATATCCATTTGCCTTGCATGTTCGCCAAAGTGAAAGCTCCATCTCCTTTCGCACACATGTAGATTTACCAATGGACAACCCTTAAAGAAATGTGACATTGTAGACTTCAAAATCTCATAGATCACACAGTAACCGGAAAAGCATCTCCAGTAGAGAAGATGCTGGTGGTTGTATCAGACAGAATGTTCCATATGTTACTCCATGAAACTTTCTTGCTATGTTATTTTTTGTCATAATCTGCTGAGGTTTCTTGAGATGGAGTGATTTCCACTACCTTAAGTCGCTGTCTTACTATTTTACATGTATGCTCTGCTTTTTATAGTTGTTTTGTAACTTAATTGTCGCAAACCCATCTGACTGGAACTCACACCATCACCAAGTGCTTCTCTGTATGTGTATTGCTATTTTAATTAATAAGCTCTCTCTAGGTCTCTACAATCTTATCTTCACTTTTAGCAGTGAACGGTTTATGTATATAGGGCGACATGTATGTACAGGGCTGTGCCATAAGTCTGCCGTCTTTTTAGCCAAAAAACTAGCGCAGCCTGATTTGCTCTATTTGTAACCAGACACACTCCAATTTCAGGCGCATTCCAAAGCGCCTGCGGAACTTTGTAATGCTCCTGATTTTGGAGGCGTGTCGCACTAGAACCATACGAAGCTACACATTTATAGTTTCAGTACGACAAATCCAGACGCATTACTGCTGGAACAGGTAGAGCACTTTAAAAGTGGTTTACCTGAGCCAGAAGTGTTGCTTTGTAGCTAGAAAGCGCTAAATCTATGACCCGCAGTAGAACAGGTTCATAGATTCAGCTGCATTCTACGCTACTAATGCACGCAAAAAAAAAGGTGCCTGGGCGCCAAAAATCATACATGTCATCCATACTGTATATATACACATTTGTCTTCTCCTTCTTGATAGGATAGTTTTAACATAATTTTCATTTTTCCTATGGAGTTTGAATTGAGCACGTTGATTATCATGCTGTTCTACTGGCTATATTTGCTTTAGATTTTCCCCACTCAAATGTATACTGTCTTTGAAGAGGCCATATTGACCTCTCTTGCAGCGTCTATCCTGCACCTTTATTTCAGTTTTTCTATTTTTTTAATGTTATTTCCTTGTCATTATTTAAGTTGATGCGAACACAGCTTGGGAGGTTGTTTGTATACTCTTCAACATTAAGGGCTTTAACATTCCAGAAAGGCGATCCCAAATTTTCTATAATATGCACAAATAGAGAATACATATCTTGGCTGTTCAGGAGACTTACTTTTACAAGGACACGCTCCTACATTGCACAATCAGTACTATCCTGCCTGGTGCCAAACCAAGGGAGATTTTTTTTTTCAGAAGTCTTTTCTATATCAGATCCTAGATCTTAAAACGGATGAAAATACAACACTTTGTCTTTGTCAGATGCAACATATAAGGTAACACTTATACTATCGCTAATATCTATGTTTTGAATCAGGGATAGCCTTTACTCTTATACAAATCTTTGGATGAACTGAATGCTTTTACTCAGGTTTCCCTCATAGTGTGTGGAGACTTTAATTTGGCACTCCAACTGGTGACTGATACTTGTACAAATAAATCTTCCATACCTCTCACTAAGATAAATAAAATAAAAAATGATTATATGATATGTAATTATGTGTGGCATGGAGGATCACTCACTCCAATACACACAATTACACTTTAAATTCCCATCCACACAAAGCATATGGCTGTATCGATTATATCTTCCTTCAGCACTCACTACTCTCTAATTTGAAGGCTCTCTCTATTGACAGTATACTGCTTTCAGATCATGCTACGATCCACTGCGACCTATCCTTACCTAATGCCAGTCATAAGGCATTCACTTGGAAACTCAGTGAAACTCTTCCAATTATGCTCCCAGGTTCTTAAGTGTGTACTTTGGGGAGTCTTAACCAAGCATAGCTTTAGATTAAAAAGGGAAGCTGTGGCAAAATTATGTACTCCAGAAGACACACATAAGAACTCCAATGTGGAGGAGACCTTTGAGTTCTTGGGTAGTGTTGAGCGATTATTATCGACAAAGTTGAAATCGGCACAGTTTTTATGTTGATCGAAATTTTTAGATCATGCGATAATTTAGGTTAAAATCTGTGCATCATCTATTAAGATCGCGCCCTTTTCGGCGCTTCCTGTCATTTTGGCGGCCAGCAAATCAGCTTACAGAATAGAGCAGGTGGGGATGTGTGTGCACGTCATGACTGGGATGTGTATGGTTGCGATTGTCTGGAAAAATCACATGACCTCGTTTTACATAGAACAGCCTTCCCGTTCAGATCAGTGTCTCTCACGACTCATAGCAGGAGGACGTGCGCTCTGCCTGTGGGCCAAACAGCTCAGCGAAATTATTTTATTTCTTCACAGAGAAAGCTCTACTTTAGCTGTGATCCTTAACAACTTAGTTGGATCAGAGATTGGAGATTTTTTTGTAGTTAGGTAGAGAATTTTAAAGGAGCATCTACCGCTGTAAAGCACAGGGGAGGGGGGGGGGAGCAAGGGGGCGAACAAGACAAGCCTAAAAGAAATGGGTAAAGTTCACCAAGACTTAGTGAGACATTGCACTGAAAAAGCTTTATTATTAACCTTTTTATATTGAAATATTTCCTGGACATTGGAAGCC
>JAODAL010055310.1:0-24055 GCA_025379985.1 Phyllomedusa bahiana
GCCCTGGGGATGACCCTTTTATACATTGGGGATAATAAAAAACAAGAACAAAAAAATGTGTTTAAAAATTTCTAAAAAAAAATTGGGTTTAAAAAACCCAAAATAAACTTTTATTATAAAAATAAAGGTTTTACAAAACTTGACACAATTTTTAATTACAGTAAAAAACTGTTAAAAAAACAAACATAAATACAAAAAAAAACAGGACAGTTTTTTCCCCTTTAAAACACTGGGGAAAAAAAACAAAATAAAAATTTTCCACAATGCCTATAGGGGATAAATTTTCAATATAAATATATCAAGTGACACAAATATATACCAAAATGAATGCAGAAAATAATATCAAAAAGTAAAAAATATAATTTTCAAAAAGTAAAGGGTTTTAAATTTCCCAAAAAGGGAAAAAGAGGGCAAAAAGCGGAAACCCCGCCACAAACCGCCTCGGAAAGTACGTTTCGGCCCGCCTAAATTTCCCCAAAGAGCTTTTTGGGGAAAGCTAGCGGTGGGAAAAGTAAAAAAAGTCGGGCGGTTTGGGGGCAGTCGCCAAAGTCTTTTTATTCCCGGGGAAAAAAATAATTTAACCCTTTGTTTAAATTTTAAATTTTTTTATTGATAAAATTTTCTGCAGTGGGTCTGGGAAAAAATTTTTTTCCCCTTGATTTTTACTTTTTGTAAAATTTTTACTATGATGCATTGGGTTAATTTATTTTTTGGGTTTTTCCCCGTGTTTTTTAAATGAAAATTAAATTTTCCTTTTTTTTTTGTTTACTATGTTGATTTTAAAAGTTTTTTTTGCGAAATTTTAAAAAATTTTTGTTTAGTTTTTGGTTTACACAATGTTTTTTTAAATTAAAAGTAAATAAAAAACTGTTTAAAAAATTCCCTCCCTTTGTACAAAAAAAATATTTTTTATAATAAAGTTTTTATGGAATTTTTTACAATTTTATTTAGTATTTTTTAAATCATCATTTTTTTTTGGTTTATTCTGGTATATTTTTGGTTTACAGTTGTTTTATTTGACCTGTTTTTTGAATTGGTATAAAACCCCTTTACATGCACTAAAATGTGGGAAAAAAATTTAGAAATGCAAGCTTCTCCCCCCTTGTTATCCCGGGAGGAAAGGGAGAGGGGGACCAGAGTTGTATTTAAGGTATGTTTATGGGAAGGGGAGAGAAATTTTTATAGCTAGAGGGCTCAGTAATTGCCCAGTCCTTCACTTTGAGTGTCAGTGGAAAAGGAGGGTCAGGCAAACTTTTATTCCCTAGCTCAGAGGGGAAATGAAAGGGCAATGAAAAACATAGACACAGACAGCAACCCCACAGGGAAAACCATTTTCATTTCCCAATTTTTTCCCTTTTTTATATGGGACCCCGCAAGGGGGCATGCAGGAGGGGTGCAAAAGGGATGGGCCCCGACCCCGAGTGGACTATCAAGGGAATTTAATTTCAGCAAAGGGGGCGTGACCCCAACCCCAGGGTTCAGATTTAGCTCTAGGGGAAAACACAAATTTAAAATAATAAACTGCTTTACTAAATGTTTTTGGTAAAAAACAAACCCCAAATTTCAAAAATTTTCTTTTTTTTTTTCCCGCCCCATTCCATTTAAAATTTAATCCTTTGAGAAACCCTTTTTAATTGCAATCCCGGGAAAAAACCCTTGGGACAATGTAGGCCCTGGTTTTTGGAAATTTAAAAAAAAATCATGTCCTTTACTAAAATTCTAGGCACTCCCATTACATTTCTTTTCTCATTGTGCACGGGTTTTTTTATTTTCATCTTGGGAAAGTCCAAAACAGGGGAGCTCTAAAACGAATGATCTTTGGGCTAATTTTTAAGGAAGCCAAGCAAAACCCCTATAGTAACAACACAAAGGCACCTATTGGGGCTGTCACCTAGCACTATGTTCATCACCAAGAGGACTCTTTGCTTAGACACCTTTTTGGGATGGGATTCATTTTTTAGCAATGACCTCTCCCTAAAAATAAGTGATCTGTATCTATGCTTGATAAGGGTAAAATGTCAAGAAAAAACCCAATTTTTTTTACTAAAACCCGGGAAACAAAAAACAAACCGTATAATATTAGGAAAACGAGGGGGGAGACTCAGGGAAAATTCAACTAGTCTCCCCAAACCCCTTTCCCTTTACTTTTTGAAACACGTGCATTTGCCTGAGATTATTAATGCATCTGCTCGCTTTCACACAATGAATCACATTAGCCTCCCCTCTGCCCTCAGATTTCATTAGGAATTTGGCTTTGTATCAGAAATCTGCAATGGCTGCGCCTCTGTGCAGGACCCCATAACTTTCACAGGCCCTTGGGAGCTAAAAAGGGCCCTTTATTTATTTTATTTTTTTGGGAATAAAAAAAATTGGAAAAGGCATTAAAGGTGGTAATTTTGGGAAATTAAAAGGGCATTTTGAGGGAAATCGTTGGAAAAAATCGGGAAACTTTTGTAACACTAAGAAAAAATGATTAAAGTATTCCCCCAAATTTTGTGAAGGGTAAGGAGCACATAGGTCCTGCCCCTAATTTAAGGGCCCAAAAAGGCAAAAACCCGGATGTGTGAGGCAGGCAGCTTCACTGGCGTCAACACCTCATCCCCCATGGGTCCTTAACATAAATGGCAACTTAGTCAACAGCGCTACTTCCTGATAAAGAATTTAAATGGCTGCATAGTGGAAATCTGTAACACGTTAAAGTGGTATTGAAGGAATCCTACACTAGTCAGTGGTTTATGTTAGGTCATCCATTATGCACACATAGTGTGTGTGTGTGTGTTTATGTGGGTGTATATTATTATTCTGTTTAATATATGTGTATATATAATAGAACAACAAAATAATAGAATTGTTATACTTTTGTATAGTATCTATAGTTACAGAACAAAATAATTGCACTGAAACAGATATTTGACATTTTGATTTCATTTATATTTTACATCTTTGTTTTACCTATTTATCCATACGTTTGGGAAACTAATTTTAATTTTTTTAGGTTCCCAAACTCCTACCTTAAATTTTTTTTTTTCTACTATAAAAGAATTAAAAAAATGTTTTTTGCATATACATATAGTATATTGGAAAAAAAAAAAAAAATTAGTTCAAATACAAAACCAATTTTATTATAATAATCTCTATACTTTTTTTAATTATATTTTAAAGAATATATTTTTATTCATATCTATTTCTTCTACATTGTATAAAAATATAAATTGTTACATCTATTTCTATTGTCTATTTTTTAATTTTACAAAAGAAATATTTTATAATAATATTTATATATAGTATAATGCTTTTTAGGATAAAACATATAATTACATTATATTTATTTAGTTCTTATTATTAATTATATTACTTTACACCATAGTAATATCTCACTCTCCCGGTAGAAATATCTTCATCCTTAAAGGGGTTGTGCGAGAAATCCAAAAAAATAAGAACATATAGTGCAGTAATAGTAAAGCTAAGCAGTAACTATCTGTCACAATCCAGTGTGAGAACGACTTACAGATGCTGTTATATCACATAATATTGCAATGTTGGACGATTTCGTCTCACTGGGCTTAGGTGGGCGGAGCTACAGTTGCTAGGCGCTGTCTCTGAAAATGACAACAGCCTAATTCCCTCCAGCTGAGCTGTAGATTCTATATACTATATTTACACCAAATATATATACATGTGTGTCTAGAGCCCTCAGTCTCCTTTCTACACTGCAGAGCTGTCCAAGCATCACAAGTCTGTCAGACTGGACTGGCATAGCACAACCCAGTGATGCATAACAAGGTTGTAACTCAAGAGTCTGTCTACTTCCTTGGGACAGGTTTCTGCTGAGGAAGGAGCCCGGCGGCCATTTTGTTATTTTTTACTTGGTAATCCCCTAGACAAAACAAGCGGACTTTTCTAATTAAAGATATTTAGGAATTTTTTCCTAATGACATGTAGTTTATGTATTGTTTTCTTCGTTTCCCGGAGAACCCCTTTAAGTTCTATCTGCCACAATAGTGCTATACTTTACTATGCATTTCTCTGCCTCCTTTACTTTCTTTATGCATAAAGCAGCATCAGTACCAGTTGCCTCAAATTAGAAGCTGTTGTACATTTATATGGATCAGAAGCCTCTTAAAAGCTTCTATGCTGGATTTATTTATGTATATATTTATCTTTTATTAGAAAAATGTATAAAACACACCGCTAGCATATGATCTGCTACACAGAACAACTTTTCTTGCCTTGGAGTTCTTAGGTTATTTTTGGTGTCTGTTTGGAAACTGTAGTATAATCAGCAGTGCCATCTTTTCAATTGGGCACACTAGGCAGTTGCCTGGGGGCCCCACAAGTATAGGGGTCCCAAGTGGTGTATGTATATCACAGGAATTCAAGAAACATACCCTGGGATACCTTGGTTGGCTTTGCTTAATTTATGAACTGTTGTGGTTTTTAGGATGTACACACAGTTAAGAAACCTGGGGGAAGGGAGACAAAGCGCTCATGCTGCAATTTGTCTTGCAGGCTGCCAGTGTCCAGACATAAGTGGTATGATAATATGGGTGTGTTTGGCGGGGAGCTCAAGGCAGAGCCCACTGCAGCACTATGCCCAGGGGCCCATAATACTGTTAAGATGGCTCTGATAACCAGATAAACAGAGCTACTATGTTTCCTCTGTGAACTGCGGGAAATTCAGGAAGGCATGTGCCCCGTAAATACTGGCATTTGAACAAGTTGTGGGCATTGTTTGAAAATGTCACTCTCTTTGTCATCCTATTTGCAGCAGGGGTGTGATTAATTTTTAGTCGTGAAATATTCGGAATTTTTGTGTGCAATGCGCTCATATAATAACCTAAAGGAAAATTGTTGGAGCTTGATATCTTCAGAACATACCAACATGTATTCAATAAAGCACCTTTGATCAGCCTCAATTTTATAGCACAACCTGTTGATACACTTGCCTATTGGTATATACACTGTAGTGCTTCTAGTTAAGATGCACTTTTACAATTAAAACCCATTATCGGGAAACATGAGAACCTGCCAATCACACTCAGGCATTCAGAATATTGACCATTGGTTTCCTATTGATTGCAGACATTTTCCAGAATGGACAGGTCTCTGCAAGAAAACATACTGACTTATAACAGAATGTGTTTAACCCTTGTGCTACTGAAGTGTAAAAAGTGAAAACAGCTATCGCTCTTGTATACTGTAAAGTTTATTTTTAAAAAGACATGTTGAATAAGAAATGCTTTCTGAAATTTACAGTTTTACATAGATCTCTTTCTCTTATACCCAGCAAGACACTTTTATGTGTATATAACAGTAAAAATGGGCCTTTATTCAATACTCTGATAAAGATCCTGCTTTATGCCAGTTTTATACAACTGTAATACATGGAAATTTTGGCATGCATTTTATGGCTGCAACATTCAAACCTCCAGGCTTGGACTGGCCAACAGGTGAGCAGAGGAATCCCCCCGTTAGGCCCCGTGGCACGTTGGGCCACTGAGAATGGTGGCCCACTGGGAATTGCAGACCTGATGCTGCTTTTCATGGAGGTGGGTTGAGAAAGAGAAACAGAAAGCAAGAGGCATTTGCAGTATGAAAAGTCATGTACAGTAGCTGTAAAATGGGCTCCAAGAATCAACTCCACTCATGGGCCCTAAGAATCAACTGCACTGGTGAGTCCCAAGAATCAATTCCACTGATGGGCCCAAAGAATCAACTCCAATGGTGAGTCCCAAGAATCAACTCCATTGTTGGCCCCAAGAAATAACTCCACTGGTGGGCCCAAAGATACCCCCTTTATGTTTGCTACACAGAAAAAATTTTTTTCCCTTGGTTTTTTGGTTTTTTTGGTTTTTTTGGAAACTGTAGTATAATCGCGGGGCATTTTTTTCAATTGGGCAATACAGTTGCCTGGGGGCCCCAAAGTAGGGGGCCCAAGTGGGGTATGTATTCACAGGAATTCAAAAAAATACCCCGATACCTTGGTTTGGGTTTGCTTTTTTAATGTTTGTGTGTTTCTTAGGTTGTACACACAGTTAAAAAACATGGCGGAGAAAAAGGTGACAAAGGCTCCCTGCCATGCCATTTTGTATTGCGGTGCTGCTCAGTGTCCAGACTATAGGTTGTCTGATAATATGGGTCTGTGTTTTGCGGGGAGCTCAAGCCCAGAGGCCCACTGCAGCATCTATGCAGGGGCCCTATCATATGTTAAGTTGGCTTATGATAACCAGATAAACTGAGCTACTATGTTTTCCTCTGTGAACTGCGGGAATATTACGGAAGGCATGTGACCCGTAATATACTGGCATTTGAACAAGTTGTGGCATGTTTGAAATGTCACTCTCTTTGTCATCCTATTTGCCAGCAGGGGTGTGATTCAATTTTTAGTCGTGATCTATTCGGAATTTTTGTGTGAATGCGCTCATATAATAACCTAAGGAAAATTGTTGGAGATTGTTATCTTCAGAACTATACAAACATGTATTCATATAAAGCACCTTTGATCTGCCTCAAATTTTATATGAACAACCTGTTGATTAAACTTGCCTATTGGTATATACACTGTAGTGCTTCTAGTTTTAAGATGCACTTGTACAATTAAAACCAATTATCGGGAAACTTGAGGAACTGCCATAATTCACTTCAGGGCATTCAGAATATACGACATGGTTTCCTATTGATTGCCAGACAATTTTCCAGATTTGGACAGGTCTCTGCAAGAAAACATACTGACTTATAACAGAATGTGTTTAACCCTTGTGCTACTGAAGTGTAAAAAGTGAAAACAGCTATCGCTCTTGTATACTGTAAAGTTTATTTTTAAAAAGACATGTTGAATAAGAAATGCTTTCTGAAATTTACAGTTTTACATAGATCTCTTTCTCTTTACCACCAGCAAGAACTTTTATGTGCTTTATATACAGGTTAAAATGGGCCTTTTATTCCAATACTCTTATAAAGATTCCTGCTTTATGGCCAGTTTTATACAACTGTAATAATAGGAAATTTTTGGCATGCAATTTTATGGCTGCAACATTCAAACCTCCAGGCTTGGTACCTGGCCAATCAGGTGAGCGAGGGAATCCCCCCGTTAGGCCCCCCCGGTGGGGCACGGTGGGCCACTGAGAATGGTGGCCCACTGGGAATTGCAGACCTGATGCTGCTTTTCATGGAGGTGGGTTGAGAAAGAGAAACAGAAAGCAAGAGGCATTTGCAGTATGAAAAGTCATGTACAGTAGCTGTAAAATGGGCTCCAAGAATCAACTCCACTCATGGGCCCTAAGAATCAACTGCACTGGTGAGTCCCAAGAATCATTCCACTGATGGCCCAAAGAATCAATCCAATGGTGAGTCACCTAGAACAACTCCATTGTTGGCCCCAAGAAATAACTCCACTGGTGGGCCCAAAGATCAACTCCACTGGTGGACCCCTAGAATCAACTCCACTGGTGGGCTCAAGAATCAAACTTCACTGTGTGGACTCAAGAAGATTCAATTCCACTAGTGTGTCCCAAAAATCAACTCCATTGTTGGGCCACAAGAATTAACTCCACTGGTGGGCCCCAAGAAAACAATCACTCGATCTGGGGCATCAGAATCACTCCACCTATCTGGGCATCAAGAATCAACTGCACTGGTGGGCCCCAAGAATTTACTCAACTGGTGTGCTCCAAGAATCAACTCCACTGGTGGGCCTCAAAAATCAATTCCACTAGTGCAGTCCTCCAAGAATCAAACTCCCAATTGTTGGCCCCAAGAAATTACTCCAACTGGTGGGCCTTATGTACTCACACTCCGCTGGTGAGGCATAAGGCAATATGTTCACACGGCTTAAAATGGCGACATAATTACAGCGCGTGGACTTACGTCCGTATTTACGTCCCTAAATTCGCCTAAAATAAATGGTCAGGGTTATTCAATTGTTGCTAATGTAAAAATACGTTCCTTGTTCACCACGAGGCGTATTTACTTTGTCGTAATTACGCTGCGATTTCTAGCGTAATTACGATTGCAAAATCAAGTCACCTGTCAATTATTGTAGCCGTATTTGCGACGTAATTACGCTTCTATCCCCATAGAAAATAATTGAGGGATTGTCATTTATTCATGTGAAAATCAGGGCACCACTTTTGTGACGCGTATTTCAGAGTAATTACGCTGCAAATACGTTCAGAGGTCAAATATAGTGTTACAGGTCTCTAGCCATGACTGTTGGTTTTGTAATCTAATTTTTTGGGGGGAATAGATTGCATCGTTTTTTGCAGATTATATTCAGTATTAAGCCAAGAGTGCCATGACATAGAGGCTAAGCAGCCAGAATGTCAGCAGGCTGGTCCGGGAATTGCGCCCAATTACAAACACATGCGGCTAGATGGGCGGTGCCCTACATATCGGAGGTAAGTTTTTATGCAGTGGCTTATGTTCACATGGCATCAAATGCAGGGTGTACCAGTTCACCCGCAATTATACCGTGTTGTATGAACTTTTGTTGCATGGAGGAGGAGAGAGGGGGATAGCAGCTCAGCAGGCAACAATTTTCATGGCTATGTTTGCAATTTAGCTGAAATGTATGTGTAGCTCTAGAAATGTCTGTAGAAGGCTGTTTTCTAAATGTTAATGATTTTTTTGTATAGTTACAATGTCTCTACTGTGCTTTCATAAAATGTTATGAATGTTTTTAATTTTGTAATTAAATATGATACTGTATTGTGATGTGCATGTTAAGTAGTCGACACGGTCATTTACTTTAGGATTTTAGATTGTGGATGTCATTTTTTTTTTACTGTGCATTCTGCCATATGCTTGTTGTTTGCATTGTCCATTTACTTTTTTGTTAATTAACAAGATATTGGACATCTACTTTTTTATGTGCATATTAAATTTTTTCTGATACGTGGAAAATGCATGTTTTTTTAATTTTAGTACCCTAATCATCATAATATATTATGCAGTACCTGCAGTTATAATTGGCATTATTTTATCTGCTTGGATGTGTGGTAATGCAAGATGGTTTGTATAATGTCGAATAAAAAAAATAGTAAAACAATTTACTGCAGCATGTTTTTATAAATTGTAAAATTGATTTATGTTTTTTTCAGGTTATGATAATTGCAAATAAATTTTAACATTTTTGCATTGCACCACAATCACGAACTTTGGTTCAGTGCTGTGGGTTTGTTTCCCACGGCGTCTTTGGTCCATGTGAAAATTTGGTAAAGTAATATGTACATGCTTATCTCCATTTGCTTATGAAAACAGGACAACATTTATTATCACGGACCAAAGACGAATGGGTTCCTACACACAGCCGACAAGTCAAAATTTAGCAATGTGTCGTTACGGCTAAGCAGTTTTTCAAAATTAATTCAATTTTATTTTTATAAAACTTCATCAGTATATTGACTATAATTTTTTAAAAATTGTGTGGAGAAGGATCACGCAACAGCCGGAGTTGGCAGGATATGTGTGCGGCAGAACCAGGATGTCCCTTGTGGAAGAAGACAGCAACTGCCGGAGTTGGCGCAGGATCTTCAATATCTTCAATATCTTAATATCTTCAAAGAAATATTGGGTGTGATGGTACACTTTGATAAATATAATACTGGTTTATTGGTCTGCCATAGCAGAAGTATGCGATCTGAATTACGGACGTAAACTACGCGTGCACATACGCGTGCATATAATTAAACCCCAAATCAAGACGGTTTTTCGGTCAGTAATTCCGTGGGTAGCTGCACCCGACGTACCAAGGACGTATTTTATGGGAGTATATTCACGCAGCGTAATTACGTCCCATTTTAAGCCGTGTGAACATAGCCTAAGACTCAACTCCACTGGTGGGCCCTAAGACTCAACTCCACTGGTGGGCCCAAGGCAACCCAGTCTGACATTGCAGACTTCCAATGGTTCTAATGAACCACATTTGAGATACAATAATGATCCAAGTCTGGTTCAATTAAATAATGGACAGTCTGTGTGTCTGTGTGTTGCAGTAACAATAACAAAAAATTTAAAAATATTACAGTCATGTGATGATGGCATAAACATGTTCATATAGGCAGGTTAAATAATATTAATGGGAGTGGAAGTGCAAAGTGAGGGTAATGATGTGGTACCAAAGTTCTGTAGGGCACAGCTTTTTATCATATGCCAATCCTATGGGGTGTGTTCCAATGTTCAATATTTTTTGAAGCAAATACTGTTGAATAACCATCACAAATGGTGGACACTTGAGATGGGCGAATTGATTGCTATTTTACGTAAGAGTGGACTTCGTTTAGAATTTCAGGAAAACTTCGGTTGCTGAAACGAAGTCTCGAAGTTTCGAGTACTTGGCTTATATGAACGGTGAACGATGTGTGCTTTTTCATTTGATAAAATGAAACGCGAGCACATGGCGTTACATGGAGCATAAGAATCTGGGTGCGGAAGAAGGGCATAGCTGCATGTCATTTGAGAGATGAAAGCCATTCAGAGGAAGGCGGGATTCTGTGACGTCACCGCACTATATAAGGACCGGGGCGACGCTGGGAGTCACAATCCTTCCTGTAACTGATTGGGGAAGGTGCTGATGCGGCTGATTGTTACTGGAAGAACTGATTTTTTATACAGCGATTTTTGGAGTTATGGGGGTGTCTCAGCTTGTCTCAGAGAATGCTTCTCTTATACGTTCTAGTTTGATTTTTTGGGGTTATCGGTTTGAAATCCAGTGTGTTTTTCCCCTGCAGCTGCATATACTTTTTAATGCTATCTGCTCACAGCAATTGAGATATCCAAGGGGGAATTAAGCAGTTCTCATGTTGTAGTCATTTAAAGAATACAGCGTTTTTTACAATACAAATACCACTTCTTTTTTGGTGCTTATTCTTTGGTCGCACTCAATTTACATCCAGTGTGTTAATTAAGCCGTTGTTTTTCAGCTTGGTGACTCCAAGAAACCAGTCAATTTCAAGCCTATCAAAAAATTATCTTTTTTTCCTGTAGCCTAATTCACATGCAAAGGTTAATTACAATTTTATCTCCTTGTTGTTGTGGCGTTAAAAAAAACGACTTTGTACACGCTACAAAGCTAGTAGTTTGTGGTGGCTCCAATTCTTTGGCAATATATTTTACTCCTGGGGTTAATAAGCATTGTTTTTCAGCTGTGGTGACTCAAGAATACCGTCATTGTCACCGCCAAAATTTATACATTTTTCCTGTAGCCTAATTCACAAGGCAAAGGTTATATTACAATTTATCTATTGTTGTGTGGAGTAAAAAACACGGCATTTTAACACGTCTACAAGCTAGTTAGTTTGTGGTGGCTCATATTCTTGGCGCATATTTAATACAGGGGTTTAATTATAGCGTTGTTTTTCAGCCTGTGGTGACTCCAAGAAACCGTTCTTTTCTCCGCCATAATAATTACATTGTTCCTGTAGCCTAATCAAAAGCAAAGGTTATTACAATTTTATCTCTTGTTGTGTGGGTAAAAAACTCCGAATTGTAACACGTACAAAAGTAGTAGTTTGTGGTGGCTCAATTCTTTTTGGCGCATTTTGCATCCAGGGGTTATTAATTTAGCGTTGTTTTTCAGCTGTGGTGACCTCCAAGGAAACTTTCATTGTCACCGCAAATTATATATCATTTTTTCCTGTTGCCTAATTCACAAGCTAGCGTTATATTACATTTTATCTCTTGATGTTGTGGTGTTAAATACACGGCATTTGTTACATGATACAAAGCATAGTGTTGTGGTGGCTTCAATTACTTTGGCGCATTTTACCATCCTGGGTTAATTAAGCTTTGTTTTTCAGCTGTGGGTGGACTCCATGAATAACCGTCTGTTTCACCGCCTATATTATATTGCTTTTTTTCACTGTAGTCTAATTCACAAGCAAAGGTTAATTACAATTTTATCTCTTGTTGTGTGGCGTTAAAAAAAAAACGGCATTGTATCACGCTAAAAGCTAGTAGTTTGTGGTGGACTCATTCTTTGCGCAATTTAAATCATGGGAGTTAATTAACGTTGTTTTTCAGCATGTGGTGACTCCAGAAAAAACCGATTTTGAAACCGCCATATTATATACATTTTTCCTGTTGGCTAACTTCACAAGCAACAGGGTAATTACAATTTTATCTCTTGTGTAGCGTAAAAAAACGGCATTGTAAAACACGTACAATGTTGTAGTTTGTGGTGGCTCAAATCTTTTGCGCATATTTACATCACAGGGGTTATTAAGCGTTGTTTTTCAGCTGTGGTGAATCAAGGTAAAAACCGTTCTTTTTCACCGCCAAATTTTTTACATTTCTTTTCCTGTTGCTAATAAAAGCAAAGGTTAATTACAATTTTGTATCTTTGTTGTTGTAGCGTATAAAAAAACGGCATTAGTAACAAGCCTACAACAGCTAGTAGTTTGTGGTGGCTACAATTCTTTGGCGCCAAATTTACAATCCTGGGGTTAATTAAGCGTTGTTTTTCAGCTGGGTGACTCCAAGAAACCGTTACTCATTTTCACCGCCAAATATATAATTTTTCCTGTAGCCTAATTCAACAAGCAAATGGGTTAATTACTACTTTATATCTGGTTGGGCTTAGAGTAAAAAATCAGCGGCATTGTACAGCTACAAGATAGTAGTTTGTGGTGGTCTCAATTCTTTGGGCAATTTAACATCCAGGGGTTAATTATAAGCGTTGTTTTCAGTGTGTGTGAACTCCAAGAAACCGTCATTTTACACCGCACCAATAATATATTATACATTTTTCCTGTATATGCCTAATTCACAAGCAAAAGTTAATTACCAATTGATATTCTCTTGTCTGTGTAGCGTAAAAATGACGCGGCATTGTAACACGGCTACAAAGATGTGTGATTTTGTGGTGGCTCAATTTTTTGGCGCAATTTCATCATGGGTTAACTAAGTATTGTTCTGCAGTTGCACTCAGTAAAAGAACTTTCTTTTCTCCACAACAGAGGAAATTCTGCAGCTTATATTCATATCCCGAAGGTTAATTAAGCCTTTAACTTTCAGTAAAATACACAGATTTTTTAAACGGCACATACAAGTCAATTTTTCCTGGCCATTTGTGGCTCGAGCGCATTTATATCCATGGGTTACCATGGATTGTTTCTGGGTTCATTTGGAGTCAATACAGGGTGTATATTTATCATCTACAGATATCTTCATCAAACAGTGTTGTACATTTTAGAACATAAAATGTTTGTCAGACAGAGATGGTGGCAGGCTCTGCTCCTGCGAGTGGCAGTTGCAAAAACATTCATGGAACAGGCCCAGTACGGTCGCAGCACAGCAAGGGACCGTCGCAGCAGGGGTCTCTCGTGAGGCCAGATAATGCCGCTGTTCATCTAGCGGCCAGTTGTGTTGTTCAGCAACCCAGGTCTTGATTGGTTTATGCTAGGTCAATCCATCTTTCCCTCCCAGATGACATTCTGACCAACCCAGCCAATAGTAGGGTGGGCAAAACGTCAGACAACACTTAGTTGGCATGGCAACGAGGGGAGCGGGTCTAGTGTGCTCTCACCTGTCCCAACCCGCCTCTGTCCCATCCAAGTTCCTCAGGGCAGAGGATCTATATGTGAGGTGGGTCTCTGCGTCACTATATTAGCGAGGATGAACAATTTGAGCGAGGGAGTCAGCAGCTACTTGGCAGCGTAGAAATGGGCCAACTATCCCTGCTTCTTGCAGTAGGCGGCAAAGTATAGATGTGAAAGTGGCATGGAGGTCATGTTGTGAGGGGTCAGCCTCTGCATACCAAGACCGGTGATGAGGACAGCAGTGACGATGAAACACAAATAGATGATAATGTAGCCAACCGCACTTGGGAGCCGGGTGAGGCAAGGGCTTCATCATCGTCAGGAGAAGATGGCGTCAGCTTGCGTGTCAGGCAGCGGCGCAGCCAGCAAGTGGGTTGTGTGGCCGTGAGTCAGCAGGATAGCAGCAGTGTGAGGTCGGGAGCCAAGCGGCCACGGGGTAAAAAACCCGCTTCTCAGGTCCAAGAAAGTAGCGGCACAGAGGCTCAGCGAAGCAGCGGCGGCAGTAGTCACTCAGTGCGGAGCGTTGGCGGTAAAATCCGATACTCGGCGGTGTGGCAGTTCTTTGCTAAGACACCGAGGAGCCGAATATGGGGTATATGTAGAATCTGTAAGCAGAAAGTGAAGCGTGGCCAGGAGCTAACTTTTGGCACCACGGCCCTGCGTCAACACATGCAGCGTCACATCCGGTGGCCTGGGAGAAACGTGGCTCAGATGTGGTGGTCCATCCTGCCGCCGCAGCAACAGCAGCAGCAGCGCCAGTGGCACGCATGCCATTGCAGCCAGTCAAGGCTCCACCACCTCTGCAGAAGGGAGCTGTTTCTCTTTGACATCATCTCCCGGTCCAGATGTTCCTGCTCCTCGCTACTCATGGCGCCAGCAGTTGTTCAGCGAGGCGATTGCAAAGAGACAACAGTATGCATCCAACCCTCCTAAGGTGCAGCAGCTGACCGTGCTCCTGTCCAAGTTGTTGGTACTGCAGTCCCTCCTTTCCAAATGGTGGACTCTGCACCGTTCAGAGAAGTAATGGCTTGTGCCGAGCCGAGATGGAGAGTTCCAAGCCGTAATTTATTTTCCAAAAAGGCAGTACCAGCACTTCATAAATATGTAGAACAGAAGGTGGGCCAGTCCTTGAGCTTATCGGTTTGTTCCAAGGTGCATGGCAGCGCGGACGTCTGGAGCTGTAACTACGGTCAGGGCCAGTACATGTCCTTTACGGCCCACTGGGTGAATGTGCTTCCGGCCCAGGCACACAAACAACTTGGACAGGAGACGCCGCTTTCTCCTCCACGTTGTCAAACTGCGGCTATTACGCCAATGTCCACCTCCTCCTCCTCCACCACCATCTCAGCCTCCACAAGTACTGCTCCATCATACCACATGTGTAGGGCACAGCGGTGTCACGCAGTTCTACACCTGGCGAACGAAGTCACACAGGGGAGGAACTGCTCCGCGTCATGCAGCAAGAAATCGATGTGTGGCTTTCTCCGCGCCAACTGCAAATCGGAACCATGGTGACGGACAATGGAACATGGTGTCCCACTGCACCGAGGAGGGATGGTCCATGCGCCCTGCATGGCGCACGTGTTTCAATCTGGTTGTGAAAAGGTTCCTGAAGTCTTCCACCGATCTTCAGAACATTCTGAAAAGCGAGGAAACTGTGCACTCGGCAGAACGCCCTCCCCAAGACTACACCATCTGATATGCGATGTTTCCACCCGTTGGAATTCCAGCCTGCACATGTTGGAACCGACTGTATGAACAGAGAAAGGCCAATAATGAGTTCTTGATGATCCGGGCAGACAGAAGTACTCCCCTGTGTAACTTTGATGTCAGCCAGTGGCAGCTCATGCTTGACACCTGCCGTTTGTTGAGGCCATTCAAGGAGGCGACGTTATTTGTCAGTCGCCAGGACTACGGGATGAATAACGTCATTTCACTGCTTCATGTCCTGGAACAGATGCTGAAAAATCTGTCTGGGCAGGGGACTGGAGACGTGGCGACTACATCTCGCGGCCACATGAGTCCGGTGGGGACTGAAATGGAGGAGGAGGAGGACATTGGAGCAGAAGCATTGTCTTTTCTACCCAGGTGACAAGAGAGGAGGAGCCGGAGCAGCTGGAGGAGGTAGATGGAGATGAGGAAGACGAGGCAGATGACCCGCAAGCACCGTGGTAGTATACAGTGGAGATGGAGGCAGGGAGCCCCTCGGAGTCACTTGTGCAGATGGCCCGCAGCATGCTGATTTGCCTGGCTAGTGACAGCTGAATAGTCAGCATCCGGCAGAGGGATAACTTCTGGCTCTCCACCCTATTGGACCATCGCTACCGGTCCAAAATGGGGGCCTTTTTCCCAGCTATTGAGAGGGAGGACAAAATCAAATACTATGGGAAATCCTCCGTAGTCAGTTGGCCGCTGCCCATGTGCGGCATCGTCCCTCCTCTGACAGGTCTGACCGGGGGGTTCTTCAGCGCTCACGTACTTCTGCCGCGGCTGCCGAGGGAAGTGGGGCTGTCGGAGCAGTACCAGCTCCATCAGCAGCAACCTAAGTCTGGAGTCACTGATGAGCAGCTTCCTTAAACCGCCTAGTGAGGGGGGCACTCGCCAACAGCAGTAGCAGCAGCACGACCTGGAGCAGACCCTGAACCAACAGGTGGCTTACTTGGAAAGCACTCTGCCACCCCAGTTAGAAGATCCGCTGGACTACTGGGCAGCCAAACTGGATGTGTGGCCGCAACTTGCCGAGTTTGCAGTGGAGAAGCTGTCCTGCCCGGCCAGTAGTGTGGCATCAGAGTGGGTGTTCAGTGCGGCGGGGGCCATCGTTACCCCAAGGAGAACCCGCTTGTCCAAGGGAAATCTGGAACGACTGACCTTTGTCAAGATGAATCAGGCGTGGATCGGCAGGATTTCCACAAACCAATGCTTTAGGCGTCAGACTACATCAGCCATGACGCCTCACCCAAACTGTGAGAAATGAGTCTGGGTTCAAACTACTTGCCTCAGCCACTATTCTGATGCCGCCACCCGCCTGATGCCACACATCTGCTGACAGTTTCTCCATCTGCCAGGGACTGGTATTGCCACCCGCCTCCACACTCTGTCATTGTGCCACTGTCTGACCTCATGCTGCTGCTGTGGCTGCTGCCGTGACCTCCACACTGTGTCATTGTGCCACTCTTTTGACCTCATCTGTTGCTCCGGCTGCCGTCACCCTCCTCTCTTCAATGTGCCACCCTGGGCCTACCCAGTTTTTACCACTTTCCCCCAAAGTGATTGGCCACTTTCTGACCTCAAAGCTGTGCTTGGCTGCGTGACCTAGGGCCTTTTGTCATTGGTGCCACTCTGCGGCCTATTTCCCCTTTTTGTCACCTCCCCAAAAGTAAATTTTGCCACTGACTGAAACCCAAATTTCTGCTGGGCCCCCGTCACCTCCATTCGGGAATTGTTTCCACTCTGTGGCCCACTTTCTGTTTTGGGCCCCCTCCAGAATTCTTTTTGCCAGTCCGAAAATCATGGGTTTTGCGCTGCTTTTGAAACCCCCCAAATTGTCATTGTGCCCCTGTTGACCCATGTTTCTGCTGTGGCTTTCTGCCCGGTTTTACCTCCCAAACTTGTCATTGGGCCCCCTGTTGGGCCTCATTCTGCTGCTGTGGGTGCTTCCCCTGCCTCCCCCACCCTGTCATTGTGCCCTGTTTGACCTCATGCCCCGCTGCTTTTGGCTGCTGCCGTGCCCCCACACCCGTGTCATTGTCCCCACTCTGTGGGCCACCCTTTTTTGCCACCTCCAAAAAATGCCATTGGGGCCACGGGCCTGACCTCCCTGCTGCGTTTTGGCTGCTGCCTTGACCTTACAAAACTATGTCCCTTGTGCCCGTCGACCTCATGCTGTTCTGTGGCTGTGCCCTGACCTACACACTGTGTCTTGTCCCACTTTTGTGGCCTACTCCTGTTTTTTTTCCCCCTTTTTAAAAATGTCATTGTCCACGCCCCGACCCATGCTGCGCTTTTGGCGTTTCCGGACCTCCACACTGTGTCAATTTTGCCACTGTCTGACCTTATGTTTTTTTGGGGTGGCTGCCTTTCCCTGGGCCTAACCCTGTGCTTTGGGGCCACTGGGCTGACCTTTTATGCTGCTTTCGTGGCTGCCCGCAGGGACCCACACACTGTGTGTTTACCACTGCCTAAACCCTTTAACTGTTCTGGCCTGTGCCAGGAAACCTCCACACTTTTTGTCATTTGTTTTCCAAAATTGGGCTGACCCCAAAACTTTTTCTGTGGCTGCTGCCGGGGGCCCCACACTGTGTTTATTTTTTCCCCTGCTGCCCCCATGCTGCTGCCCGTGGCTGCTGCCCCTTTACCTTTAAAAACGTGTCATTTGTGCCCCTGTCTGACCTTTGGGTGCTGCTGCTGTGGCGCTGCTTGACCCCCCCAAAAACTGTGTCATTGTCCCACTCTGGGCCCCACCCTTTTTTTTTGCCCCTCCAGAATGTCATTGTGCCCTGCCCGGGCCCTTAATGCCCGCTGCTGTGGGGTGCTTTTCCGTGACCTCCACAAACCCTTTTGTCATTGTGCCAACCCGTTTGACCCTTTTTTTTTTTTTCTGTGGGGTGCTGCCGGGGACCCAAAAAACGTGTCATTGGCCACTGGGCTGACCTCATGCGCTGCTGTGGTTTCTGCAGGGGCCCACAAAACTGTGTCGTTGTTCCATGCCTAACCTCATGCTGTTCCGGGGCCAGCTGCCATGACCCCCACACTGTGTCATTGTGGCCCCCTATCGGAAGTGGGCAAATTTTGCCAGGGAACTTTCCCAAAATAAAAACCCCAAATTTCCTTTATTATGGGTTTCCATTAAAATTTTTGAAACATAAGGGGCCCAAAAAAAACGGTTTGGGCCCATTACGCTGACGGGGGTTTCGGGCCCATTCAAAGCCTTTAAAAACGTAGCACCAAACCCCCATCCATAAAACCCTTTCCCCTTTTAAAAAAACCCTTTCCCGACATAACTCCCTTTTTGAAATTGCAGGACCAATTCGCCACACTTCCGGGGTCCCCGCATGGGGTCCCCGAACTTTTCCCGGGGGGGCCCAAAACACGCGGCATAGCCCCACAGCGCAAAATAAGCCCATATCAGGTGGGAACAGTGACGATGCAGGCCCCCGCAAAATAAGCGCACCAAAACGGCCTAGAGCAGGGGAAAATCAGGGATCCGACAAAAAAGGAAAAAACAAAAGCGAATTCCCCCAAGTACATCCCGGGGGAATAGGTGAATAAAAGACATTCCATATAATAACAAAAAAAATTTTTTAAAAATTTGATCCGTGTACATAGAAGCACCCAACTGCAAAAATTTTTAAGAGAAACACAAAAGGTAGTTTACATTTTTATGTAGACACAAATGGGTTTAATAATCTAATTTAAAGCAAAATAGTTTCATTGCGGATGTTGGGAAACCCGGGTGGACAAAATTTGTATTTAATGTATGTATCCCAGAAAGGCCCCAAACCCCTGATCTTTGGTTCCAATTACTCCCTCTCTGCCCAAGAATACCTTTTTTATTTCCCCAAACTTTAAAAAAGTTTTTATGTTTGGGAAATTTTGGGTTTCTAAAAAGTGTCGTGGGCCCCCAGACAAAGTACGACCCCCGGGTTTTTTTTCCCCTTGAGATGTTTTTAATAAATTTGAATTTTTAAACTTGCCTTTTTGCAAACCCTTTTATATAAATTTGATTGCTTTAGCTACATTGTATTAAAATATTTTTACTTTCCAAAGAGTTTTTAGTTTAAAATTTTTGTTCCCTTTTTGGGAAAAATTCCTTTTTTTCCCTTTTTTCTGAAAAAGGGACGTTGGGAGGAGTCAGAAATGCACAGGTTTTACATGGGTGGCTCCCCCATCTGAAAAAAACCCTAAACGTAACCACATAGGCTGGAAATTTCTTAGGTTAAAGAAAATTGGGTAAATAACACTTTCCCCCAAAATTTTTTGGACTTCCTAATACTATAGGGAGCCCAAACCTCCAAAATATTTTTCCCCAACCCCCGGGGTCTTTTTCTTTAAAAATTTGGGGAAATTCTTCATAATAATATTTTTATTTCCTGAAATTGGCGTTATACCTAAGACAAATGTAGGGAATATGTCGATTTGGGGAAAAATTTTTCTTTTGTTTTCAATAAATTTTTCCCCCTGGTATATTTTTCAACTTTTACCAAAACAATTTTGGACTTCCAGTATGCATCAAAGTGGGGGGTGAAAAATTTGGTGAAGGGGGGGGGGAAAGGGTGGTAGTGATGAAAACGTGGGCCCATATGTAAAAAAAATTTAAAAAATTTTGCTGTTTTGACACAATAAAATACAAAAATTTTTTTTCTGATCCCATATTTTTTTTTGATTTAAAACTTAATGAAATCATAAAAGAGGGATTGCATTTAAATTTTCCCCACGAGAAGGAATTTAGAGGGAAAAGTCGGGGTTTTGGATTCCACCGTTCCCCTCTTTTACGGCCTTTTCCCAAAAAATTAAAAAAGGGTGACCCCCGCCCCCTTTTGCGTCCCATAGTTTCGGGGGGGGAATTTTTCCCGTGGGGAAGTCCTGCCAAGGGTTTGGGTATTGTTTGCAAACCCTTGGGAACCCGGGGAACCCGGTTTCCTTAGAGAAATTTCCCAAATCAAATTTTAAATAATCTATCACATTTTGAAATTTTGGGGGGTCGGATTTTGTATGGGTTTTGGGAAAGTGATGTTACATCCTGGGAACCCCCAATCAGATACCCTTTACCCATTCAATTTGGGTTTCGCTGGGTATATTTAGATTACATAGCAAATTTCACTTTGAGGCCCCTTTTTAAAATTTTTTATATTAAGATGGTGACCTATTTTTGATTTCAGCATTAAATTTTTTTTTGTTCGGGGGGACAATTCTATTTTTCAAAAAACAAGGAGTTTCAATGGGGGGGGCCCAAAATTTTCCCCATCATTTGGAATACTGGTGGTTTTATTGGGGGGAGGCCGTTATGTGTTTCCCCGTCCCCTTTAATCCCTTTTTTGGGCCCATGTTTGGGGTGGTACGGCAGATACATAGTGACCCCGCTATCATTTGGGGTTTGGCCCCGTGGGTTTCCCTGCCCCTCTATAAAGAAAAAAAATTAACCCAAAAATCCTTTCAAAACTTTTTCTTTACATTTTTTGCAACATATAAAATTGGGATATTTGGGATTTTTGTTAAAAGGAAAACCCCGGTTTTCCCTATCTTTTACTCCAAAAAATAAGGGAAACCCCCCTTTTTGGGGAAATACTTAAAAATTTCATTTTCAACAGGGAATCAACCCCAAAACCCTACAAAAAAATCAAATTTTCCCAAAGGGGGGCTTATTAGAGTAAGAGAAATTGTACCAAAAACACAAGAATATCAAAAAGAAGCTCCCAAAAATTTTCTCACGTTTGTCCATAAGGGGGTTTTCCAAATTGGGTGCTCAATCGTGCTTTTGGTAAAAGTTTTAACTTTTTACCCCGGGAACCAAAATTTTTTGAAACCCAAAAGGGGAAAAAAATCTTCCCAAATCTACTTTTCCCACAGTTGTCTTAGGGGTTATAACGCAAAAATTTCAGGAAATAAGAAAAAATTCTTAAAGAAGAATTTCCAAATTTTTGACCCAAAACCCCGGTTTTTGGGAAATTTTTTTAAAGGAATGGTTCCCTAAAAGTATCTAGGGAAGTCCAAAAAAGTAGGGGAAAATGGGTTTTTTACCAAACTCATAACCTCAAGTATTTTTAGCCTATGTGGGTTAAAAAAAATAGGGGTTTTTTCAGTTTTGGGGGGCCACCCCTGAAAACCCGTGCAAAGGGGACTCCCCACGTACCCTTTTTCCCGATTGGGAAGACAAAAGGGAAATTTTTCCCATTTAACAATATATTTAAATTTCAAAAACTATGGGGTAATATATGAATACAAGAGCTCAAGCAATCCAATTATTTATAGGTTTCACTATGCCCCAACAAAAAAACGAATATTAAACATCTCAATGGGATTAAAAAATCCCAGGGGTCTACTTTTCTGGAGGGCCCCACGACACTTCCGTAGAAACCCAATTCCCAAAAAACAACATTTTTTTAAAACCTTTGGAATAGAAAAAAATTATTCTTGGGAAGAGAGGAGGTAATCTGGAAGCCCAAAATAAGGGGTCGTTTTAGGCCCTTTTGGATTTCATACATTTAAAATTCTATGTTTTCCAGGGGGGTCTCAACATCCGCAATTGGGAAAATATGTTGCATTTTTAGATTATCTCACCATTTGTGTAAACAATATGTAAAAAGTCCCCCTATTTTTTTCTCTTGGGAAATTTTCAGCTTGTTCTTTTTATGTACACCCGGTTCTTTTTTAAACAAGTTTTGTTATTTTATGGAATGTCTTTTATTAAAATATTCTCCTGATGTAATTTTCGGGGAAATTCCCCTATGATTTTCTTTTTGGGCGGATTTCATTTATTTCCCCGGCCCCTTTGGACCCTATTGGTGCGCGTATTTTTCGCGGGCTGATCGTCATGCCCCCCCTATTTTGGGGGGGAGTTGCGCTGTGGCCCCCCATGCCGCGGGTCCCCCCTTGCGTCCCAAAAGTTCGGGAGCGCATGCCCCGGCTTTCCCGGAAATTTGGGGGCGAATTGTCCTCGAGTACCCCCAGGGGAGTTTTTTGGGCCTTAAGGTAAATAAAGGGAAAAGGTTTATGGGAAAAAGTTTTTGCAAAAATTAAGGGCTTTTAATAGCCCCAAACGCGTCAGCGTAATAGGGCCCCCAAAGATTTTTGGGGCCCTTTTGTCCTTTTGTTTTTTTTTAATGGCAACATTTAAAAAAGGGAATTTTGGGTTTTATTATTGGAGTTGCGGCATCCCGTGTCCAATTCGATGCTGTCCCTGTTTTGGTTTCTTTCCAGAAACCCCCCGGGGCAATCCCAAAAAATCCCCGGGTAAGGGGGGAAACTGGCCTTTTCTCTTTTTTGAAAAAAGTCCCTTTTGCCATGCTGACCTCATTCTGCTGCTGTGGCGCTGCCCGTGACCTAAAACACTGGGGGTCATTTGGGGGCCACTGTCTACCCTTTTTTTTGCTGCTGTGGCCCGCTGCCCGGAACCTACCAAAACTGTGTCAAATTTGCCACTTCTGAAACCTTTATGCGCTTGCTGGGCTGCCTTTCCGTGACCTACACAAATGTGGGCATTGTGCCACTGGTCTGAAACCCCAGCCCGCTTCTGGGTGGGGCTTTCTGCCGTACCCCCCCACACTTGGGCCCTTTTCCCAATCTGGGGGCCTACTCCCTGGGTTTTTTAGCCACCTCCAAATGTCATTGTCCACTGCCTGACCTCCTGCTTCTCTGTGGCTGTTTTCCGGGACCCCAAACTGTGTCATTGTGCCACTGTCTTTAACCTTTTTTTGCTGCGGGGCTGCTGCCGTGGAAACCTTAAAAACTGTGTCATTGTGCCACAGTCCCGACCTCCCTGCTCTCCGGGGCTGCTGCAGGGCCTACACACGTGTCCCTTGTTCCCCTGCCTAACCTCATGCTGTTGCTGTGCCTGCTGCCATGACCTCCCCCACTGTTCAATTTTGGGGCCACTGCTGACCTCATACCCGCTCTGTGGCTTTCGGGCCCGGGCCTACACACTGTTATTGTTGGCCCCTGTCTACCTCAGGGTGCGGGGTGGCTGGGTGCCGGGGACCTACACATTTGGGCATTGTGCCACCCGCCTTTACCTCAGGCTGCTGCGCGTGGCTGGGTGCCGTTACCCCAAAACTGTGTCCCTTTTTTTTTCCCACTCTGGGCCTACCCTGTTTTTTTCCACCTCCAAATGTCATTTTGGGGCCCCTGCCTGACCTCAAAGGGTGCTCTGCCGGGCCTCCACACTCCTTTACTGTTTCCCCCGGGCTGACCTCATGGCCGCTGCGTGGCTGCTGCCCTGACCTCCACACTGTGTCATTGTCCACCCCTGGGGCCTAAACCCCGTTTTTGCCACCTCCAGAATGTGATTTTTGGGCCCCTTTCGACCTCATGCTGCGGGTGTGGCTGCGGGCCGGGGACCTCCACAAATGTTCATTCCCCCCTCTTGGCCTAAACCCTTTTTTGGGGCCCCCCCCCCAGAATTTATTGTGCCACTGCCTTACCTTTAAGCTGCGCTGTGGGCGCGCCCTGAAACCCCACACTGTGTCATTGTCCCCCTCCGGGGGCCACTCCTGTTTTTGCTACCTTTCCCGAAAGTGATTTGTGCCACTTTTTTTGGCCCCACCCATCGCAGCTGTGGGTTCGGGCCTGTGGAAACCTCCACACCCTATCACTGTGCCACGGGCCTGACCTCATGCTTTCTGCTGTGGGTGCGCCGTTTACCTCCACCCCCTGTGTCATTGGGCCCAATCTGTGGCCCCACTCCTTTTTTTGCCACCTCCAGAAAGTTATTTCCACTGGGCCCGACCTCAAGCTGCTTTCTTAAAACTGCTGGCCGGGGCCTAAAACACTGTGTCAATGTGCCATTTTTTGACCCCCATTGCGCC
>JAODAL010055311.1:0-24055 GCA_025379985.1 Phyllomedusa bahiana
CCAAGATGGACTTGGTGGTGAGAACTTGTTTAGGACTTCAGTGGGGTAGAGGTCGGCCCTGATGTCTTGGAAATAGAAGTGGGCCCCTCTGCCCTGGGTGGTCAAATTAGGCGCTACTTTGGAGGACTGATTTTGATCCTTGCTGTTGTGTCCCCCCTCTTCTTAATACAACACTGCATACAGTTATTGGTCTGAGAAAGAAAATTGAATTTCTATACCACCCAAGAACTACTTAACAAGACTAATAAAGCTCCTTATAAAAAAAAGTGGATGACCATGAGAATTTTTATAGTTGACTTAAACTGCCCATTACTGACCATCATTCTTATACAGGAAAATATGATTTTTTTTTTTTTTTTTCCACTGTTTGGTCATACGTGACTGGTAATACAGATGTTTAACAAAAAAGTTTGCAATTATGCAAAAAATACTGTGAAAAAAGGCAGCATCGGTAAGAGACTCTTACATATTTCTGGGTGGTCTACCGAGTTTATCAAAACCTCTTTCTACTGATATCCCCAAAAGTATGCCTAGGCATTGTGTGCCTTTTAAGCAGAGATCCCCAGACAAAGGACCTAAGAAAAACATAGGAAATTCAGCAATTCTGTGGAAATGTCTGTATAGGAATGAATTCACCTTTCAGAAATGAGACTACAGTACATCAGCAGGAAAAAATAGAACGTGGTAGACTTGTGTTTTCATAAGATGTCAAATTCAGACACGCAGCCACCTCTACATTGACAGTAACATTTTACAACATTGATTTTCAAGTCTGACTCCTATCCAAAGTGTTGAGGTGCAATTATTGTGAAAAAAATCAGATCATAACAGGAGAAAAAGATATTTTATATTTGAGGAAAAGAAGTAAAACTGAATCGGTCTGCATTTCTATGCGGTGGTTGACAATATAAGGTATACGTTATATTTGGAGATTTTTTTTATTGTGCCCATGTAGGCTAAAGAGGTTATATGAGAGCAGAACAAAGGGTCTAATTTTATTCTATAAAAAGTGCTACTCTTGCCCATGGATTGTGACTGGCAATACAGCTCAGTCTTAAACCTTTAATTGATGTACAATACCAAAAGCAGCCATTGGACAAGAATGGTCTTGACTTTTTTCCTATAAATGGTCAACCAATATAGGTTTATTCATTATTATACAAAAAAAGCCATCACTTACTGATAGGTGGAGCCCTGATTGACGGGACTCCCAATAATCCTCAGAATGAAGGGGCTGTAATGCTAGTTGTTATGGTATGTTCACACAGCATATTTGCGGGGCGTATTTCGGCACATAATTGCACTGCAATGCGTCCAAATTATGCCCCGCAAATATGGTAATTCATATATACTCATTGAGAGCTATGACTAGCTGCCGTTTTCCCCGGCGCATAGTATACGTTAGGGAAAAGAATCGACATGTCAAGGTGAGCGTCTGTGGGAGCAATTCAGAAGTACGCGCTGGCCCGCTCGTCTTCTGAAGCCGCAGGCATATTGCAGGCATATAGCAATGCGCACAGAGAAGAAGAAGACATTGGAGACAAGATGGTAGTTGAACAGGATTTAGCTCACAGCTTAGTTTACTTGCAATACGCATTTTCTCTTCCATACATACGAGGCACAATGCACTTACAGTCCTTTCACACACATTCACATACCACATGCAGGAGTAGCATCTATTTCTGCACTTTTTTTCACAGTACCCATTCTCAAGGCACTAACTATGTACATCCACAACTTCATCTGCATGACCTAGATCCTTATTTCTTCCCTCCTGGGTGTTTGCCAACCCAGCGATGTATGTGAACCCTAAAACTTCCAAGCCACGTGTTTCTCAGAGATCAGTGTGTAATCAGGATGAATCTCACTCATTAAGCAGGTTCTAAAAGCAGTTAATGTATTGGCTCTTTCCCTAGGAGATCCTTCCTTGCTTGTGGTGATTCTGCAAGCTACTATGTTATATAAGGCTGTTATATCAGTGCAGCATGTTTGCAAGGTTTTTTTATTTTTCTCTCTGGATAATGGAAGTCGGTTGACCCTATGAGAAGTCTGAATTTGGCTCTGTTGAGAGGTAAAGATAGAGTAGGACCACCCACATTGAGATCACGTTGTAAGTCGTGGGTGGCTTAAACATTTTTTGATCAAAACGTGTGAACTAAGAATCTCAAAGTTTTTTTCATGCCATGTATGTGAACCCTAAAACTTCCAAGCCACGTGTTTCTCAGAGGTCAGTGGGTAATCAGGATGAATCTCACTCATTAAGCAGGTTCTAAAAGCAGTTAATGCATTGGCTCTTAGCCTAGGAGATCCTTCCTTGCTTGTGGTGATTCTGCAAGCTACTATGACTGGGAAGCCTGATAGAATGGAAAGACCATTTCTGGACCACTGGTAAGCAGAGCCCGGGGTCAACTCCATTTACTCCAACTATGTACTGTATAAGAGGCCAATATATCTTTACTCACATAGTTTGCTCCCTGATGAACCCTTTTTGTGAGAAGGAAATGCTTTAGGGCTAATCTGAGGGTAAGCCGTCGTTTGAGTGGAGCCGCCCCTTTCAAGGCAATGCCCCACTGTCAGGAAGAGTTAATAAAGGAAGAGTATAATATTACCATCAGCATGATGGAGTACAGATGGAACACCTGATGATCCAGATATTGGACGGCGGAAAGAACTTGATTGAAGGACTTCTAATGATGAGTTTACCATTGGTATTTTCCATTTGGCTAAATGTAATCACTTCGATTTATTCTGCCTGCTCATCATATGTACATTAGAAATTATTAAGTGAAAAGTGTTTGATATATTTTCTTTGCACTACTTTTTACACAAAATGAAATTAAAAGTTAGGTTTTAGACTGGAAATTATTGTTTGCAGTGATAGGTTTAAGTTTCTGGTCAAGTGTTTAATTGATAATTGGAACATGTTGTTTTGATAGTGGGACATATCCTAGCATAAGGCCATGAGATTGCAAGAAGGTAAAGAGACAGTATTCCCTTTTTTACATTTAGCTGGTTCAGGTTTGTTAGTCCTCATCAGTGCAAGTCACTGCAATCATCACTATGAAGTGTTGCAGGGAAAGTAACCAGTAACATTGTGCTGGAATGAAAGGAAACAAAGAGTCCTCCAACTCTCACCCACTTGTGCATTATCTGAACAATCAACTGTATGTAAGATATAAATAAATGAGACATTCTTAGAAAACATCATTCTCATTCTGAGAAATCATATACATATGTCGCTATAAACAGGGTCAGTTCAGGTGGGTTAGACATATGGTTCCATTCCAAACTGAAGAAAGCAGCACAAGAGAGAATAACAAGTGAAACTCATGTACAACACAGCATTAATTAACAAACCAGCAGAGAAATCCAACAGAAAGAGAAACTACACGTATCAACAAAACGGCTGACTGGAACTAGACTCTCATTTCATTCAGCTCATTTTATACCACGGACAGTAACACCCACATATTTCTCATTCATCTCTATGGACATACTTTAAGTACATCTCAATTGTCATTTACTTTAAGGGTGACATGTATGATTCTATTGCACGCATTAGTAGTGTAGAACGCACCTGAATCTATGAACCAGTTCTGCTGTGAGTCATAGATTTAGTGCATTCTAGCTACAAAGCGACACTTCTGGCTCAGGCAAACCACTTTTAAAGTGCTCTACCTGTTCCAGCAGCAATGCGCCTGGATCTGCCGTACTAAACACATAAATCTGTAGAATCATACGGTAGTGGTGCGACACGCCTCCAGCACGCCCCCAAATCTCAGGTGCATTACAAAGGGCCGCGGGTGTTTTATAGTGCACCTAACATTGGAGTGCGCCTGATTAAAAATATAGCGAACAGGGCTGCGTCAGTTTTCGGCCTCAAAAGACACCAGACTTCTGGTGCAGCCCCATATATACATGTCGCCCTAAGGGCCACATGTATGAAAACTGTCTAGGACTAAAATTCACTTTGTTTCCCATAGCAGCCAATCAGATCTCCCCTTTTATTTCATAAAGTGCTCAGGAAAAAAGAAAGGGGCGCTCTTATTGGTTGCTTTGTCCAACATAGTGAATTTTAGACCTAGACAGTTTTCATACATGTGGCCCTAAATGTCTAGGCAGTGGTCTTTTAACTCGTTTTAAAATGGCCATGGAAAGTGCACAGCAACACATATACTGTGCAGATACGCGAGTGGAGGGTCATTGGCAGCCAGGCTCTCCACTAAGAAGGCAGGGATGGTTTATTACCGCCCCTGCCTTCCTGATCGTTGTAAAATCCAGTCCAGATAAGCTCTGCACTGAGCTGGTGGGTATATTTCCCCTGTAACTTGGGCTAATATATCAGCAAAAAAAAAATAATTAAAAATGCCTTCAGAGGTTACAGTATTTAAAATAAAAGTTTAAAAACACACAAAAACATATAACATATTAATAAAACAAAATACAACCCACACCACAACTTTTAGCTCTGCCCTCAAAGACCCTAGAACTTTACATTACCTATTTATAACACCTGTTATTGAAAACTCACACAATTACAAAACTTATTTTAGCACCACTTTTGCTCTTAAAAAAATAAATGAAAAGTAAAAAATAGACTTTCTTTGTTTAACCTCATATTATTAAAAAAATAATCTATTGTAAATGTTACAAAAAAAAGCCTTACGTAACATGGAAAAAAGTAGAAAAAAGGACTAAAATAAATGAGTTTGAACCTTACTGTAATAAAGAAAATTAAAATGAGCCTTGTCAGGAAGGGGGGTAAACCACACGGTCAGCTACTGGTTTAGATATTCTCCAGTGAGATACATAGGCACAAGAGAGCCCCATGACAAATTTTAAAATTGCCTCCAGATTATGTTGCTGGGGCTTTTGGCGCGTTTTTTTGGCACACTTTTTTGCAGAAATAAATAGCAAATATATTGCTGTGCATCTCTGCAAAAAGGCACCAAAAAAGTGCAAAAAAGCCGCAAAAATGTGCATAAAAAAAGCACAAAAAAAACCCTGCAAAACGCACCATAAATGCCAACTTTTGACAGTGGACAAAAAACTCAATTTTATGAACGCTTTTAGAATTTGGTTTTCAGGTCGTTTTTTTGTCCAATGCTGTGTAGACCTAGCCTTACACAACAGTATTGCATGCTACCATTGCTGTTCCTAAAGAGGAAGGGTTGGTCTTACTCAGGTTGTTGGCAATAGATAAGATACTGGGACCGACCAGCGATAGCCATTGTGTTGTCAAGAACTTGCTGGTGCTAACGATACAGTGGCTATATACACCAAATAACATTAAAACTGTGGGTCACCCACATGACACTAAAACAACTTTAACCCATCAAGGCATGCACTCCTCAATACCACTGAAGGTGTCCTGTGGTAACTGGCATCAAGATGTAGATCCTTTACGTTTTGTATGTTCTGGAGTGGGTCCTCCATGAATCGACTTCTTTCTCAGTGCTTCCTCTCAGTTGAATTGAGATCTGGAGAATTTGGAGGCCAAGTCAACACCTTGAATTCTTTGTCATGTTCTTTAGACCCCTTCACGACCTTGGCCCGTATCCCTACGTTCCCAGGTGGTTTGGGGTTCACGCACACTGGACGTATGGATACTCCAGAGGATCGCGCCGGAACTCTAACAGAGTTTCGCGCCGATCGGCGCGGGGTGTTCAGCTGTATATTACAAGCTGACCATCCCGCGATCGAGTCGGCCCCCGACCCCCGGATCGCTCCGGGGGGGCCGTTGTTTAACCCGTTAATTATCGCGACGATACTGTTCGCAATAATTAAGAGAAGAACGCGAGGAGGAGAAAATCCGCACCTCCTTTTGGGGGGGGGGGGCGTCCTTCGTCCGGCCGGCATGCAGCGCACTGGATCGCAATATCCGTGCATCTCCTGGCCTCCCTACAGACACCACGGAGGGCAGAGAAATGCCTTTCCGTGGGTTGACTATTGCTCCACGACCGCCCGGCCGTGCCCTGTGGGAACGCCCCGGCATCGTGGAACTGACAGTTGTCATAGGAACCATCCCAGAGCAACAAGCTATGTACTGATTCCTATTGAATGAGATATCTAAAGGATTCTCTCATTCAAATCCCCTATGGGAAACAAATAAAAAATAAACGTGAAAAAAGTGAAAAAAAATAAAAAAAAGTGAAAAAACAAGTTATAACACAAACACAAAAAAATAAAATAAAAATAACGTACACACCGCCCTAATTTCCCTTTAAAAAACGCAATCGCCCAAAAATGATCAAAAATAAATAAAGATACCATATTTAGGTATCGCCGCGTGCGTTAACGACCTGCCCTATAAAATCGGTCATGTTTAATTAAACAACTCCGAACGGTGAACGAGTGAAAAAAAAAAAACCAAAAAAACAATCACAATAATTAAGATTATTGTTCATCCCGCAGCACATAAAATGTAATAAAAAGCCCGATCAAAAAACTCCTTAGAAACGCCAAAGTTGTAACCAATAAAAACGTCAGTTCATCCGCAAAAAAAAATCCCAATACAGCTCTGTATACGAAAAAAAAAAATGTATAGCTCTCAGAAGATAGCGATGCAAAAAAAATTGGATTTACATACACTAAAAACCTTTTCTTATTTTTTTTAAGTGCTTCCAGCTTAAAAAAAAACTAATATAAATAGGGTATCGCCATACATCGTAGCGACCCAAAAGAGTAAAGACTAACTTATCACGGAACTGCATGTTTGAAGCCCTTTAAAATAAAGAATAAAAAACACTACTAGGATTTGCAGTATTTTCTTCACCCTGGCCTCCAAAAATGGATTTTAAAAGCGATCAAAATAGCCTTGTCCCCCCAAAAATGATACTAATAAAAACGTCACCACTCATCTGTGCAAAAAACAAGTCCCTACACAGCACCAAGCACAGAAAAATTTAAAAGTTTATGGCTCCTCGGACAAGGCGAATTGCAAAACCGTATTTTTCCTGTATGAAATAAAAGAGTTTATTTATTGTATAAAAAGCAGTAAAAACATAAAAAAATATACAAATTGGGTATCGGTGTAATCGGTATGACCTGCTGATAAAAAGCTACCATGTCATATATACCGGTTACAGTGACCCGCATAAAAAATAAAAATAAAAAACACTAACAAGATTGCTGAGTATTTGTTCAAAACATCTCAAAAAAACCGTTAATAAAAAGGAACATAGCAATCATAAGATCACCGCATAATGGAACCAAATTAAAAACTCCAACTCATCCCGCAAAAAACAAGCCATACATAGTCTGCACACAGCAAAATTAAAAAAAGTTTTATTGGCTGTCAAATAAACAACAAAAAACGCAATTTTTTATAGACGTATTATCTACTGTGTAAAAGTAATAAAACAGAAAAAACTAATAATAAAATTCTATACATGGTAATTGTTACCGACCCCGAGAAAAGTAATCACATTCCCATTTACACTTGCGCGTCGAATGCTGTAAAATTGAAACTCAAAAAATACAATGACTGAACCTGCGTTTTTACCCCCCCATTTCATTTTGTGCCCAATTGCCTAAAAAACAACAGATGGAACACCTGTGCATGCCAAAATGCACAGTAACACCCAGAAGAGAATACCGGATTGTGTGTTGAATTTCCAAAATGGGGGACTTCCTGGAAAGATTTCGCCTGTTTCTGCTACTTTATTGTGCTTTTTGCAAATGCGACCATGGCCCCACCAAAAATCTGCGATCCAAAAGCCAAATATCGCTCCCCCCCCCCTTATACGCCCTGGCTATGCGCCAAAACAGCAAGTTTTTTATGAAAAAACTTTGAGACTCTCGTGTTCACATATCATGATCAGAAACATGTAGTTTACACCCCACATGAAGGGTAATTTGCCGAACTTGGAAGAAATTGCTTAACAAAGTTTTAGTTTTTTTTTTTTTCCAGGATTCCTTGTATATATGAAACATTTTAAGCTAAAATTGCAAATTATTGGAAAAAAATGTTTTTGTTAAATTTTCACAGCCTATGCCGAAAAAAAATTTGTGAATCATGTGTGGGGTTCTATATACTCAATGCAACCCCTGGATAATTCCTTTTAAAGGGTGTAAGTTTTTCCCAATATGCCTGTCTATTTAAGGGTGTATATTAAGTTACTTAGCACCTAGGGTGTCCCCAAACCCTGAAATGGCGCCTAAATAAAAATCATATGAAAAGAGACCCTAAGAGTAAAGTAGGTGCTCCTCCTATTCTGGGCGTTATGGTTGAGCCAAAAATGCACTGGTCCACATAGGGATATCTTCTAAAAACGGCAGACTGGGGGTAATTGAATTAATTTGCATTACCTAGTCACAGTTTACTGTAAATGCAGTATTCCAGTGATTATTGGATAAATATTGAAAATCCTGCAAAAAAAGTGAAATTTTGAATTTCCCTCCCACTTGCTTTAATTTCTGTGAATATCTAAAGGGATATCAACTTCCTAAATAGTGTTTGTGTAAATATCGTTAAGGGGGTCTAGTTTCTCAGATGCGTCACTTATGGGGGAATATAACATGCAGCCCTCAAAGCCACGACCGAATGGAGTGGTCCTAAAAAAATGTATATTGCAAATTTTCTTGAAAATGTGAGAAATTACTACTAAAATTCCCTAAGCCCCTAATGTCGTAAAAAAAAAAAAAGACATTTATAAAAATTGATTCCACCCCTATAGTGGAACATAGGTAGAAGCTAGTTATACATATTTGTGGGGACATAGATTAAGCTGTCTGCAACGCAGAAATTTTGCAACTGTTAAAAGCGCAAATTTTTCCAAATTTATTCCATGAAATATAGATATATTTTTCACAGAACAAACAAGGATTGTAATGGAATAAAAATTTTCTTAACTAACTAAAGCACAAATAGTGTCACGAGAAAACCAATCTCTTGAATCACAAAGGCTAGGTAAAAGTGTCAAAAAGTTTATTCCTCACATAAAGAACATTTGCCAATTTTCAAAAATAGGGGCAGGGTCCAGTGAAAGGCCCAAAACAGGCTGGGTGTTCCCTAAGGTTAAACAAATTTTACCAAGCAAATTTCTGCCAAGGATTTTTATTTCATTACAGCAGGTTTTCCATTCAGTGGGGCCAAACCAAATTCTTGTCTTCCCAAATGTATTTCCACCAGGGATCCACATAGAAACCACATCAATAGGTGTCATGTCATTTATTTTACTTCTTTTTCCTAATTTCATGGGACACGGATTTCTCATAAAAATCAAGTGAATTCTATACCAAAATCCAAGTGTAATTATGATAGGTGGCCTTAAAATGCTTGGTTCCTTTTGCAACTAGAATATTCCCTATACTTACAGTATCTGCCTTCCTATGCCATCGCTTCTTCTCTCCTCTATTTCCGGTTCCTACTTACATATTTCTCTTCTGATTTCCCAGGCCTCCCCTGGCTAACATTATAGAAGTTCTCCTTCACCACCACTGCCATCACCCCTTGAATGTTTAATCAACAACCCTGAAGGACCCAATCCCTTAATGTTATGGACAATCATACAGACCCGACCACTGCAAGCTTTGCAATGGATCAGCAATGTACCAATCAATGTACAGGGGGTTCTTCCTTGTGCTGAGCAAAGTCAAACCCATACCAATACAATGTTGTTGGCCTAGCGTAAGGATAGGTTATCTATTAAGATCTTAGGAAGCTCCTTTAACCAGTCAAGTATTTACCAGGGAATTATGTAACAGGATAAGAATTATTCCAGTTATTCTTGGCAGTTGTGAACGACATTTGTATTTCTCTAGATATGGTTCTTATGAAGCCGTTCCGGTATCTAATGTTTGTGAAGTGGTTAAATATCGAACATTTAGATATTATGCAGTTATTTGAGTTGTTCTGTGGGAGAGCACCCATATACCAACACTGAACTTTCACTACCTGTTCGAGAAAAAAGCTTTTTTGTGTAGAAGAGGTTTAGTCATAGACGGTTGTTTCTGAACAAAAAATGACACACACACACACACTCTCTCTCTCTCTCTCACCTCTATCTCTCTTCGTATTCACTACTGGTCTCTCTCTCTCTGCAGTAGTATACACATGCGTGGGGGCTCTCACTACGTGCGCGACTCGACACACCCGAGCTAGCGCGCTACCACTGACGACTGCTAGGAGCGAGACACAGACACACACACCACACAAACACACACACACACACACACACGCGTGCGCTAGCGATGCGCGGACCGTCTGCATCTCTCTCATCTCTCTCTCTGTTCGCAATACATACTAGAAATCGAGTGAGAGGAGCGCACGCGCGAGGAGCGCCAGCGACGCAGCGCTGTTCACTATAGCACAACCTTATACACACACACACACAGCGGAGAGCTCTCACTCCACTCTCTACGAGCACACACAGCGAACATATTAACACCAACACACACAAGAGGCGTAGGTATAGACGACACACACAAACACACAAAACACCACACACCACCAACACACACACACACAACACCACACACACACACACACACACACACACACAGCGGTGCGGGGGCGGGAACTCTCGCTCCTCATCTCTTCTCTCTTGCTACTCGCTCTCTAGTACACAAAAAGTACGCGGCTCCGGCAACGGCGCCACCACACGGACACACACACCCTCTCGGCCGCGCGCGCGCTCGGGAGGGCGCGCCGGCCCGCGCGCGAGCGGGAGGCGCCGGCCCGCTCTCTCTTTTACCACATCTCTCTCTCTCTCTCCTCTCTCTCTCTCTCTACTCTCTAATCTCCTCTCACTCTCTCTACTCACAACTCTCTCTCTCCACTGTCCGCGGCGAAGCGCGCGAACACCGAGACGCGAGCGCGAGCAAGCGCGCTGCGGACGCGAGACGCTGCGCAGCGCGCGAGCGAGCGAGTAAAATCCTGGCCGTCGCGCGCGCGGCGACGCGCGAGAGAGCGCGCGCGCGCATATCAACACTCACACACTCTCTATACTCTCTCTATCCCACTCACATCTAACACAAGACGCGCGCGATAACTCTCCTCTGGAAAGCCCGTTTGATATGCCGAGAACGCGGTGGGAGAGAGCGCGCGCGCGACGCGAGCGCGCGCGAGCGATCTCTGAGCGACTCGACACAAACAAACACGCACACACGCGTGAGGTCTCGGCGGATCTCACAACACAGACTCATCATTGACCGGTACCACTAGTGCACCTCTACACGACTCCGCCACCCACACCCTTCCACCACCCCAATCCCCCCATACACCTCGCGCCCGCCAACACTACCCACACAACACCTCACGCGACCGCAACTGCCGTGAACCTGCGATCCACAGCATACAATCTCTCACTAGACACACATCACACGAATCGCACGCCCCATCGACATTGTGCCCCCACACCGCGCGCTCCCTGAAGCTCACCCCCTTTACGCCTGAGCCCCCCCATCATGCCGCCCCCACGCCCCCCGACCCGTGATAGCTGCCACCAACAATAATCTGCAGCCGCTGCATTGACACACACCAACATCTCTCCCAGACCCCCCATGCGCTAGTTCAGCCCCCACACCAACATCAGCCCACCCTCAGCGCGCGCACAGCGGCGACAACACAACAACCGACGGTCAAGACCACTCCACGCACCACTGCCGCAAGACGCGACACGACAACATTGCACACACACCCATACAGCCCAAATTTGGAAACGCACACCTTATTATCACCGCAGCGCCCGCCAATCTAACGATACCCCCCAAACGCACACGGCCCGTCCCCCCAAAGCTCACACTCCGAGACCATGCCCACTCACATCCCGCCGCAAGTGACAACGCGCCCGCTACACAGCAGACATTCCGAGCACCTTCGCACCACACAAACCTCAACCAGAACAATCAGTAGAGCAGCGGCAAGCGTATAGATAACTTCACGCCACAATATAACTCCGTAGACGAGCAAAAATACCAATAGCAATCTATAGTGTGGCACAATATCCACAATCCACTACTCATATAATTACGCTGCAACAAAAGTCAGTGAGCATCCACGCGACACACACCTAATTATGGCACACACAAAGTAATTACACGAGCGATACACACGAAGCAAACGACTCCAAATGTCATAGACGGCGCTCTCAGCAAAAAGCTCACTCATCTCACACTACTCCTCTCTATTATCTCTCAGAGTAACACACACACACACACACACACACACACACACACACACAACACAAATGACTCTCACTCGGCGAGGGAACGAGTCGTTGACACAGATTCTACATCTCTCAGAATACAACACAGAATAGGCGTTGAAGACATCCGCCCCTTACTCGAGCTCTTAAGCAGATAAGCTACGACACAACTACACGTCCTCTCCATCACACCGTAGTACCAAACACTACAAGTTCAGAAAGACGCCGCGAGTTCCACTACAATAAAGACGGAACACCGAGACCACCTCTTAAATGCGCACAAGCGGAGAATAAGAAATTATTACACAAGAAAAAATGACCCAGCTCAAATCAATAATTGAGCGTCACTAACGGCAACATCTACTACCTCAACACACAGTATGACCTTAAGAACCACCTTAAACGTATAAAATCACTGCTCGCAGTGCACACGCATCGTAAAAAAGCTCACACTGGTCTCAACGAACACACATAACTCTACGAGGCAACACTAAAACACAAGTATCATCAGACTGAGAGCGAAGTATTAAATGACAGCTTACGAAACTACAGCGGCTCCTCAACTTTTTAGTAAAGTTGAACACACAAATTTCCTGCGACATCTCTGATCTTCCTGACAAATAAAACGAACTAATGTACAGGGATGTATATATGGAACCCTGTCGTATATACATGACCAATAATCAAGATCATGGATGTGAATTGTCGATTTATAGACACCCTATAGATAACCCCATCTAAAGAACGGCACTCACCGTCTACCAAGAAATGTCTCTCTATTACACACACATAACACATGGATAACAAATTGGGAGCGCCACACGGAACTTCTCGTCTCTCCTCTCTGCGAGTCGCTCGATCTGCTCTCTCGGGTCCGTCGACTGATCCGATCTCTGCCTCCTGCGCTCGCGTCGCTCTCGCTCGTCTACTCTCTCTCATCTTCTCTCTTTCTCATATCTCTCACCTCCTCACTCACTACTCTCTCTATACTTCTCAACTCTCATTAGAGTTCTGTAAATGTCAGTGAGGCATCTCTTATAAAGAGCACACAGCATTCTGTTGTTGTTCAGCTACAGGATGAGTAAATCTTATCATTTATGGAGAAAAGTGAGATCTGGGGTTTGTAGAATATATGATGTGCACTTTGTAGAGCTGCAGTTCAGATAAATAACCAGCTGTAGCTCTAACGTGGTAAATCAGATAGGCACAGTACATGTTTACAATGAATGAAGCTTCACAAGTGAATCACAAAGTGCCAAAAACAGTGGCACCCACAACGGAGGAAAATGCACTAACGTGTCAACTGCATAGACATGTTAAGTCTACCTGTATGGCAACATTTTTTTTATGGCTACTTAACTTATGTAGTTTTCAAGAGAATTCTAGCTTTGGAAATTTTTAGCAATGTGAACAAGATCTAAAAGCTCTTAAAAAACTTGTATCTGTCATTTGGAGGCTTGTAGCTTGTCCCTGCTATATCACTGATCACATCTCTACTCTGGGACATGTAATTGCAGGGCCAGAGTAAAGGGGTACTCCCATCCCATTGGTTTGTTTTAAGCATGTAGGCAAAAAAAAATCTAACATTATTACCAAATATATTTCTGTTCTGGTTGTGCTTTATTTCAAAGATAGAGCAGTTTTTCTCTCCTGCTTGTTTACAGATAGTTTTCTAGGTTACTGACCACCTCTATGCTTTAGCAGCAGTGACATGACCACTCTCTGTTGTGTCTTATCAGCAGGACGGGAGGTTGCTTCTTAGCCTCTGCACTGCTCTTAATTTTGTTACTAAACAGGGAGAGCTCTGTAGTTGTTTGCTGTCCTGTCAGGGCTGCAAAGCACATAGTTGCTGAGTGACAGTGTTATCTGTGTATGTTAATGCACAGATAACAGTGTAAATATAGAAGAATCACACTGATCTTATTGGTAGCGGGTTTTTCTCGCTCACTAAACTGTACAATTTTATAAAGAAATATGCTAAACCTTATTTTCTTTGCACTTATATAATATTTTTGGAATAATACTAAACATTCCATGCCCCTTCAAAGGAGCTTCGACTTACATTTATAGACAGACATCCTGCATGGACAGTGTAATTGTTTATCACAACCCCTCCATCACCAAATAATAGGAGCAAGAGCTGAATTGTCAGTCACTGCTAAACAGATAGTGAGGGCCTAAAGCAGGGAGGGAAAAGCAGCTTATCCAAAAACAAACAGAAGAGAAAACCCTTGTAAAGGGACATGCTCTGCAAGCCTCTACTACCACAGTTCCTTACGGGGATCTTTAAAGGATGGCATTTAGGGTGATTTCACACATGGGGGAAATTTATGACATTATATATGACAGAATACTGTAGCAGCTATATTTGCAAACACATTTATGATTTTTTAGTGGTTTGCGATATGTTGTTTCCCATTCTCCATTGCTTAACTCCTGCTTTTCTCTTTTAAGGGTCTGTGGAAGGGCTGCCATCAGAGAAAAGTGTTTTTTTTAGTACAGAGGACAGATATCCAGATGAACGTCATTCGATTGAGCAAGATGCAGATCACAGGAGAAATTCAGGTCATTAAGCTCTTATGTGACACATTTTTGGGATCAGTAAGGACTGACATCATCGATAGCAGGTAGATGTGGATCCACTGGGCCACCGGGAGCGATGATGGTATAAAAGACCAAGCCAGGGAGCAGAGTCTAAGGGCCCCTGGTTTTCACTGGAGCCCGTCGCAAGGCTTGACGGACTTAGCTATGGGAAACCCCCAGAGTCGCTACTCCTGACATAGCTGACCATAGTGACAGCCCAAGTGGAGGACAAAGGACAATGGGTACAGGCAGAGATGACGGGTCACAGGTAGCCATAGACAGGTATACAGAGTCCCAGGCAGGTGGCAGAGTAGCATAACGGCAGGTAACAGTAGAAACTAGGTAGCAGGAACAGCAACCTGGACACATCGGGGTTAGATGTAGATTGGAAGCAGGTAGCTACAGGAAAAAAAGAAAGAGAAAAATGGGACACAGTGCTCCATAGTATAATACTGAAATAAAATTATAGAAGTGTATATTTGTAGGTATCATGACTACTCCACCTCCTTGTGTTTGTGCAAAATCCAGCACAACAATTGAGCTCAATACAACAATTTTTCTGGAAACTCACGTTGTAAAACCCAATGTCCATTGGAGTAGAGGGAAGCAGGTGAATGAGATTCTTGCCCAATGGTAAAATATTTCTATCCCCTTGCTTAAAACAGACCTCAGAAAGGGCGTTGCTCAGATTAGACTGTACTTATTGTACTAAAAGTGATAGTTTTTAATTGCATAAAAGGAAGACACAGTACGTGTCTTACACCAGACACTTTACTGAAACTGATGAAGTGTCTGGAGTCTAGACATGAAAGGTCTTCCTCTTATGCAAATAAAACTATAATTTTCGTTTTATAACAATAAGTACAGTCCTGCGCAGCCCTTTCTGGTCAGATTTAGCCCAAGGGGAAGAAAAACTTTTGACCCGCCCTGTGGCAAGAATCTCAAGGCATGGTAGCTGACAGGCATGTGATGGCAGGTAAAACACAGAGAATAATGATAAACGGGACCAGCAGTAAGCGTCATAACAGGCGCACAGGTGACAATTCATGAATTGACCCTAAAGCAGAGGCAGAAAGTTCCTTAAATTATAGAAAGTCGTAGGTCATTGGACAGGGAATTGGTACTCTGTCCCTTTAAATCCAGACCAGCGAGCAAGCACGCACCCTAGGGAGGACGTGTGCGCAGGACACAGACAGGAACGTGCATCAGAGCAGGAGCGAGGACAGGTGAGTACAGCAACAGGAAGAGCAACAGGTACGGAACCGGGAACCACAACGTACACGGAGGCAGGACCGCAGTGAGGACACGGCCATAATCTCTGTTCAGAATGAGGGCTGTGGTATGGACCATGGCAGTACCCCTACATCCTTAAACTCTCTCCTCCTCCTCCAATCCACAGAAAGAAGGTGCATGGTAGGAACACACGGGGCACTAGGTAGAGTGGGGAAGGCACAGAAGCTCTGGGTGAGACCATGAGCCAGCAGGTACAGAAGCTGTGGACTGGGACTGACAATGGCCGTGGGAGGTGGAGCTACCACAGGTGCAGGTACTGGTACAGACAATACTTAAACCAGATGTGCGGTAATGGACTGTAGCTTCAGAGAGGAGTTTTTCCAGATAGATGTCAAAATGGGATACAACAGCTGCCAAGTGCTAGATATCAGACAGATCGATGGATCCATGGTCAGTTAATTTACATTTACATATCATAGAGCTCAGCTCCTCCCCTCTATCATATATCACAGAGCTCAGCTCCTCTCCTCCATCATACAACCCTATATATCACAAAGCTCAGCTCCTCTCCTTTCATCAACAAACCCTATATATCACAGAGCTCAGCTCTCTCCCACTATCATATAAACCCTATATATTACAGGAGCTCAGCTTTCTCTCCCTCTATCATATAACCAAGGATCACAGAGCTCAGCTTCTCTCCTCTAACATATAACCTATATATTAACGAAGCTCAGCTTCTCTCCCTCTATCATCATAACCCTATAATATGCACATAGGGGAGAGCTCAGCCTCTCTCCCCCTATACATATAACCCTATATATAACAGAAGTCTCAGCATTCTCACGCCTCTATCATAATAACCTATATATCAACAGAGCTCAGCTTCTCACCACCTATCCATAGAACCCAATATATCACATGAGCTCAGCTTCTCTCCCCCTATCATATTACCCTATATATCACAGAGCGCTCCAGCTACTCTCCTCTATCATATAACCCTATATCTCACAGAGCTCCAGCTTCCTCTCGACAATCATATAACCTATATATCACAGCCCTCCGCTCCTCTCCTCTATCATAAACCCTATATATCACAAGAGCTCGGCTTCCTCTCCTCGTCATATAACCCCTATATATCACAGAGCAGTGTTCCCTCTCCTCTATCGAGTAAAACCCTATATATCACATAGCTCAGCTTCCGCTCCTCTATCATATACCCTATATATCACAGAGCACAGCATCTCCTCTTCTATCATATATCTATTATCACAGCTCAGCTAGCCTCCTCTATCATATACCCTATAGATCACAGAGCTCAGCTTCTCTCCACTATCATATAACCATATATAATACAAGAACTCAGCTTCGTTCTCCACTACATATAACCCTATATAATCACAGAGCTCGCGCTTCTCTCCTCTATCATATAACCCTATTAATCACAGAGCTTCAGCTTCTCTCCTCTATCATATATACCCTATTATCACAGAGCTGCAGCTCCTCTATCATATAACCCTATCTATCACAGAGCTCAAAGCTTTCTCTCCCTCTATATTAAAACCCGATATACCACAAGCTCAGGTTCCTCGTCCCTCTATCAAATAACCCGATATAGTCACGAGAGCTCAGCTTCTCTCCTCTATCAAATTGACCCTATGTATCACATAGCTCAGCATCTCTCCTCTATCATAGTAACCCTATATATCACTAGAGCCACAGCTTTCTCTCCTCTATCATTATAACCCAATATCATCACAGAGCTCGCTTCCTCTCCACTAACATATAACGCCTAACATCACAGAGCTCTGTTCCAGCTTCTCTCCACTAACATATAACCCATATATCACAGAGCTCAGCTTCTCTCCTCTACATATAACCCTAATATATCACAGAGCTCAGCTTCTCTCCTCTACTCATATAACCCTATATAATCACAGAGCCTCAGCTTCTCTCCTCTATCATATAACCCTACATATAGCACAGAGCTCACTCTCTCCACTAGTCATATAAACCTATATATCACAGAGCACAGCTTCTCTCCCTCTATCATATAACCCTCTAATTTCACAGAAGCTCAGCGCCTCTCCCTCTATCATAATAACCCTATATATCAAAAAAGCTCAGCTTTCTCTCCTCTTTCATATAACCCTAAAATCACAGGCTCATCTCCTCTCCCTCTATCATTATAACCTCTATATATCACAGAGCACACTTCTCTCTTTCTATCATATAACCCTAAATATCACAGAGCTCAGCTTCTCTCCTCCTTTATCATATAGACCTAATATCAAAAAGCAACAGCTTTCTCTACTCTTTCTTATAACCCTAAATACACAGAGATCAGCTTCTCTCCTCTATCATATAACCCTATATCCACAGAGCTCATCTTCTCTCCTCTGTCATGTAACCCTATATATCAAGAGCACCGCATCTCTCCTCATTCCAATAATAACCCTATCATACACAGAGCTAGTTTCCTCTCCCTATCATATAACCCTATATATCACAGAGCTCAGCTCCTCTCACTCAACAATAAAACCGTTTTATTTCTTTTTTTAAAATATATCGAATAGCCGTCAGTTCCTCTCCTCTATCATATAATCATATATATCACAGCTCATCTGCTCTCCTCCTATCAATATACCCATATATCACCAGAGCTCAGCTTCTCTCCCTCTATTAAATAACATTTTATAATTACAGAAGCTCACTTCTCTCCTCTATCATATAACCCTGATATATCACAGAGCGCCTCAGACTTCTCTCACTCTATCTAAATAACCCATATATTCAACAGAGCTCATGCTCCTCTATCATATAACCCATATATCACAGAGCTCCAGCTTCCTCTCCTCTATCATAAAACCCTATAAACCACAGAGCTCAGTTCCCCTCCCTCTATCAAATACCCCTATATATCACAGAGCGCACTTCTCTCTCCTCTATCAAAGACCCTATGTATAACATAGCTCAGCCTCTCGCCTCTATCATATAAACCCATATATCACAGAGCACCATGCCTTCTCTCCTCTATACATATAACCCTATACATCACAGAGCTCAGCTTCACTCCTCTATCATATAAACCTATACATCACATGTAGCTCAGCTCTCTCCTCTATCATATAACCCTATATATCACAGAAAGCTCAGCTTCTCTCCTCTATCATTATAACCCTATATATCACTTAGAGCTCAGCTTTCTCGTCCTCATCATATAACCCGATATATCACAGAGCTCACTTCTCTCCTCTATCATATAACCAATATATTCACAGAGCTCACCCTCTTCCCAATCAAATAAACTATATATCAACAGAGTGCACAGCCTTCTCTCCCTCTATCAATAACCCTCTATAACACAGAGCCTCATCTCCTCTCCCCTATCATATAACCCTTTATATCAAAAAGCTCACAGCTTCTCTCACTCTTTCATATAACCCTATATAACACAGAGCTTATTCTTCGTCTCACCTCTAACATATAACCCTCTAAATCTCAGAGCTCAGCTTCCACTCCTCTTATCATATCAACCCTATATATCAAAAAGCTCAGCTTCTCAACTCTTTCAATATAACCCAATATTACACAGAGTTCAGCTTCGCTCCCACAATCATATAACCCTATATAACACAGAGCTCAGCTTCCTCTCCTCTGTCCCCAGGTATCCCTAATATATCACATGCACAGCTTCTCTCCTCTAATCCTTATAACCCTATATATCAACAGAGCTAGTTCCTCTCCTCTAATCCAGATAACCCTATATATCACAGATCTCAGCTCCTCTCCTCTATCAGTATAACACTATATATCATTAGAGCTCAGTTACCTCTCCCCTCCTATCATATAAATCATATGATATGCACAGCTCATCTGCTCTCCTCTATCAATAACCTATATATCACAGAGCTCAGCTTTCTCTCCTCTATTATAAACCTAATAAATTACAGACTCAGCTTCTCTCCACTATCAAATAACCCTATATATCAAAGAGCTCAAGCTTCTCTCCTCATCATATAACCCTATATATCACAGAGCTCAGCTCCTCTCCCTTAAAATCATTATAAACCATAATCACAGAGCACAGCATCTCTCCCTCTATCATATAACCCTTATATCATAAAAGCTCAGCTTCCTCCGTCTTTCATATAACCCTATATATCACAGAGCTCAACTTCTTCTCCCTCTATCATATAACCCTCTAATCACAGTAGCTCTCTTCTCTCCTCTATCATATAACCCTATATATCAAAAATCACAGCTTCTCTACTCTTATCCATATAACCTATTATTATCACAGATTCAGCATTTCTCACCCTCTATCATATAACCCTATATATCACAGAGCTCAGCTTATCTCCTCTGTCAAATAACCCCATATAACACAGAAGCTAGTTCCTCTCCTTATCCTAAACCCTTATATCACAGAGCTCATCTCTCTCCACTATCATATAACCCTATATAACATAGAGCTCAGTTCCTCTCCTCTATCATATAATCAAATAAATCACAGCTCAATCTGCTCACCTCTATCATATAACCCTATATATCACCAGAGCTCTGCTCTATCCTCTATTATCTAACCTTATATATTACAGAACTCACTTCTCTCCTCTATCATATTAACCCTATATATCACTAGAGCTCAGCATCTCTCCTCTATCAATAACCCCTATATATCACAGAGCTCATCTCCTCTATCAATAACCCTATATATCAACAGAGCTCAGCTTCTCTCCCTTTATCATATAACCCTATATAATCACAGAGCTCAGTTCCTCTCCTCTATCATATAAACCCTATACATCACAGAGCTCAGCTGTCTCTCCATCTAATCCATATAACCTATATATCACAGAGCTCAGCTTCTCTCTCTATCATATATCCCTATATATCACAGAGCATCAGCTTCTATCCTCTATCAATTTAACCTATATAACACAGAGCTCAGTTCCTGCTCCTCTATCATCATAACCCTATATATCACAGAGCTTCCATCTTCTCTCCTCTATCAAATGACCCAATGTATACAAAGCACAGCTTCTTCTCCTCTATATAAAATCCTATATATCACAGAGCTCAGCTTCTCTCCCTCTGATCATATAACCTATATATCTACAGAGCACAGCTTATCTCCTCTATCATATTAACCCTATATTATCACAGAGCTCAGCTCCTCTCCTACTATCTTATACCTTATATATCAACAAGCTCACTTATCTCATCTATTCATATAACCCTATATATCACAGAGCTTCACTTTCTCTCTTCTCTATACTATAACCATATATATCACAGAGCACAGCTTCTCTCCTCTAGTTCATAATAACCCTATATATCAAGCAAGAGCTCAGCTTCTTCTCCTCTATCATATAACCCAATATATCACAGAGCTCAGCTTCTCTCCTCTATCATATAACCCTATACATCACAGAGCTCAGCTTCTCTCCTCTATCATATAACCCTGTATATCACAGGGCTCAGTTCCTCTCCTTCTTTCACATCCTGCATAAAGCACCTGACAGGTTCTCTTTAAAGAAGCTCTGGATCACTATATGTCACTGTTATATGGCCCAGAACCCCCCAGAGACCTTGATGATGTCCTAATAACATGTGTTCTTTTTGGTAACACACGAATACAATCTGAAGCAGACTCCATGCTTTATATATTCGCTGCGTTGACTGATTATTTCAGAAAACTTTTCTATTTATCAGATTCCATGCAGAAAATCCCCTCATCTGATGGGAGTAACCCTCAGAGATTGTCTGAACTGCTGCTATTATTATGCTTATCTCATGACATTTATTTTTCCCGGGGATAATGAATCTTCGCGAGTGCAGGATAGAGATAAAAGAAAATGATGCTGTTTCTAAAAGCTCACATGGTGTTTTTGAACAAGTTTTGCAGCTGAGAGCCTTGGAGAGGTGACATAATCAACCCTTTAATGTAATCCTCCTACAGGCTGTTCCTTAGCCGACTCCTGATACATCATTGCTACCTGACCTGTTCATTGTCTGTTCTCTCCTTCCTGGAGAACTGCTAATTACCTAATAGGCCTAGATGGTGATCAAGGGTACTCAGGGGCAGACCATGCAGAACACAGGGATTGTTTAACATAACCATTCCCTTAGCTGAGGTGGCTCAGAGGAGCAGGTGTGTGCTGGAAATGGGACATTACGTTGCCTCACACTGTGCCCTTTGAACTGTCAAGACATAAAAGTTTATAGTTGGACGTGAGCAAAAAAGAATGTTTGAACCTTAACATCAGGCCAGAAACCACGTTACCACTGAACATACATGGCCTGTTGAAATGCAAACATTGCATCAGGTGTTCTAAGGAGGAACAATGGCCTTAAGATATATCAAACAGCATACAAAAACTGAATTCATAATGTAAGACAAAAGTTTTTTAAAGCCGATACTTCCAAAATTCAATATTTAAAAGAAAAGTTTTGGGAACACAGGTTTCCTGCTCCTCTCTTCAGGAGATAAGAGGAAAGGATAAAAGAACAAAACACAGTGTAATGCTATGTTTCCACCGGCTTTATTTGTAGCGCATATCCCGGCACGTTAATTTCGCAAGTACATGGCGATTAATACGCGTGGAAAGGCGCCCCATAATTACGGTAATCCATAGTTCTCATAGAGAACTATGGATTAGGCCTCCTCTCCCCGCTCGTACAATCCGATCATATTGTACGCGTGGGGAGATAAATAACATGGCAATTACTTGCGGCGATTACGCGGCGTGATTAATACTTGTCTATGGGGATGGCGGGCTGCCCCCCTGCGCCACGGGAGTACACGCTGATCAGCGCGAGCTCCAGAAACACACAATGTACTGCGGCGTGTACTTTACGCGCCACAGTACATCATGTAAACATATCTTAAGGGTCCGTCCACACGGCATGGATTTCTCGTCGGATTATCAGACGGTTTGCGGATTTGGAAACCGTCTAAAAAACAACAAGCAACCATCCCCATAGACTTTAATAGAATATCCATTTAGTAGTCTAAATTGATTTTCAACCGGACAGATTTCTACGTTTCGAAAAACTTGGAACATGCACAATCTTCTGCCTGATTATCAGGTAGAAGGTGTGTTATTCAATGATTAGGGGGACGACCGGATCAGCAAACCGTGGACAGAACCGTCCCCCCAAACCATTGAAAAGACGATAAAATACCAGTCGGTTTCTCAAACAGAATCCGACCAGAATTTTACACTTGCCATGTGGCCGTACCCTTAGTATTATAAGTTTTGAACACCTTAGATCCTGACATTTACCCCCTTAAGATCCAGGGGCCACATGTATGAAAACTGTCTTGGTCTAAGACTTTCTTTGTTGCCTATAGCAACCAGAGCACCCCTTTCATTTTTTTCAGAGCACTCTATGAAATTAGAGGGGAGCTCTGGCTGCTATGGGCAACAAAGAAAGTCTTAGACCAAGACAGTTTTCATACATGTCGCCCCAGGTGTTTTTCTTTTTTGTAGCATTCGTTTTTCCTCCCAACCTTCAAAGAGCCAACATTTTTTTATTTTTACATTGACATAGACCTATGATGGCTTGTTTTTGTGGGAAAAAATTTTTACTTTTTAATGGTGCCAGTGGCAGTGCCATATACTGGGAAACCCAAAAAAACTTCTGGGGTGGGATATGAAAAAAACATAATTCCACCATTGTTGCGTGGAGAGAAGGGGTTTGTATGAAGTTCATTGTTCAGTATAATTGACCTGTTATCTGTATTCTGCAGGTCGGTACAATTCTGATGATATGAAATGTGTAGCGTTTTCCTTCTGTTGTAGTAAATTTAAAAAAATAAAAACATTCTCTATTTTCTAAATTTGCACTGCAGCACCATTTTCTGCGACAAGTAACTTTTTAATTTTTTAATCTGTGACTTTGATCATTTTTAACTCCAATTTTTTGGGAACCCAGAATGTGCAAAAAAACAAAATTTTGCATTGGGAATTTTTTCTTGTGTCTATAGTTCACCGTGCAGGATAAATGTAGTTATATGTCAATGTATCAGATTTTGTTGATACAAATTATATCTAACTTTTACATGTTTTAGATGTAAAATG